>WNWK01031438.1:0-22703 GCA_009830355.1 Cherax destructor
CCTTTTCATGACTCTCGGATTTTTTTGACAGAAACTGACTTACTACACAAACTCTGAAGATTATCCCTCAGCACCTCCCCAGCCCCTTCCCCTCTCCTTGCTCCCCTCCCCCCCTGCACTATCCCCCTATTTTGCACTCCATACCCTACTAATCGTCCATCTCCCTCTTACAACTCATTTCCCCCATCCTACAATAACCTGCAGCGCTGAAAACCCCGGGGTTTTAGGTTTTATTTGATTATAATAATAAAAACGAAGGTGGCAGCTCAGGTAGGGGGTAAAGTTCTGATGGAAAAGGGAGGTTTCCAATGAAAGCAGAGAGTTTCCTTAAGGGCAAATCTGAAGGGGGATTAGTCACTAGGGGCGTTCTACAAGGATCGTTTTAGGCCCATTGTTGTTCATGTTTAAATACCTTGATGAAGGGAATTGGTGACATGAGTAAATTTGTGATGATAAAAAAATAGGCCGTATGATTCTTTGAGGAGGATCCAGTGAACCCCAGGAGGATTTGGACAAATTAATGTTTTGGGTCTAAAAAGTGGCAGATGAAGTTAAAGGGGGACAATTAAAAGGTACTAGCCCTTGGTAATAAAAATATCCCAATTTATAAACTGGGTGAAGTAGAGTTTGATCATACAGAAGGGAAAAGATTTGGGAGTCATGGTAAGCGGGAAACAAAAAGACAACAGTCCCTAAGTGTGCAAAAAGGCTAAAGATTACTAGGATTTTTTCAAGAAGTATAAGAAACAAAGTCCAAAAGTTTTTTTACAGCTCTATACATCACTAGTAGACCTCTTTTGGGATTATGCAGCCATTTTTTCCCCTTTACTACAGGATGGAAAAATTTTCTTTGGGAGAACATAAAAAAGAAGAATGACTAAAATGATTTACAGTATAAGAAATCTCCGTATAAAGATAGACTTAGAGCGTTGAATCCCCTTTTGGGAGAGATAAAAAGGGGGAGATATCACGGGGTGTACAAGTAGATGGGCATAAACAAAGGAGATATTAATAAAATACTGGGGATTCGCAAGTAAGAACCAGAAATAAGGTTTTAAATTATAAATTTAGATTTAAAAAGGGACATACAAGTACTGGTTTTCGAACAGAGTTGTAGATGGGGGAAAAACTTCAGAAAAGGGTGATAGGGGCTAGGACCTTGGGTGGTTTTAAAAAAGGATTGGACAAATATAGAGTGGGGGGGGTGGGTTTGTTTTTGTCTGATCGGGGAAATTCTTAGGAGTGGTGGTTTTGATAAGGACCTGCCTTGTATGGGCCAGTAGGTTTAGACATTTGGGGTTTTGCCACACAGTGGCTTTATCGTCCAACAAAAGGGGAAACGTGAAGAACAGGAGGGTGTGAGGTTTTGCCCTCAACTTAGCGATGTTGTCAGTTCATCAATGGATTATGGACTGACAAACACAAGGGATGACAACCCCACCCCCCCCTACGATTCCTTTGATTGATAAACCCCTTTTGGTTTCAAAAACCAATGTTATTTGCAAACCCAAATCCGTTTCGAACCATTCATTCACATCCCCGGGCCTTTTGCAGTTTCCTCCATTCATAAGAACTAAAAAAGGGAAAAATGACAGGCCTGTTGGCCCCAATCACGTCCTTCACAATCCATCCCCCTAACAGAATAATTGCCCAACCTAATTTTCAATTCTATCCAAAAATATGCTTTAATGATTCTATTAACTCAAGTCGAGTCCCACTAAATCCCAACCCCCCTCCTCATGTATTTTTCCAACCCAAATTTGAAACTGCCCAAGGTCCCGCTTCAATAACCCCACTAGGCGTGTTCCCTCATCAACTACCCCATTTCCAAAACCAAAATTTTTTTTTATATCCTTCAAATCTAAACTTATCCAATTTGAATCCATTTTGGGTTTCTTGGGGGAAAATATCCTCAAGATTATTTATATCCCCCCTTTTTTCCCATCTTCCCCTTTTATCCTCGATCTGTCTCCCCCATTCTTAAAAACAAAGAACATAAAAAAGGAGGAACACTGCAGCAGGCCTGTTGGCCCCTAAGGAAAAATCCTTCACAATCCGTCCCACTAACAGAATTTTCCAACCCCAAATTTTTAATTTCCCAAAAAATAAGTTTGAAAATTTTACCCCTCATCGGAGTCCCACTCAAATCCCAACCCCCCTCATTCTGAAATTTTCCCAAACCCAAATTTGAAATACCCCAAAGGGCCCCGCTTCAAAACCCCACTAGGCACTGTTCCACCATCAACTACCCTATTTAAACCAATACTTTCCTATATCCTTTCTAAATCTAAACTTATCTAACTTGAATCCATTTGCGGGTTCTCTCTTGGAGAGAAACCTCAAGACCTTATTTTATCCCCTTTTTTAAAACCCATTTTTCCCCCTTTTATACCCGATCATGTCTCCCCTCTTTTCCCCACAAGTGAATGTAATTTTTAGGGCTTTAATCTTTCTTCTAAGGAAGATTTCTAATGCTTGATTAAATTTTATTCTACGCTGAATGTTTTTTAACAATTTATGTCCATTCTGTAATATGGAGACCGACTGGTGCGTAATCTAGGTGAGGGCCCTTTCTAATGATGTATAAAGTGAAATAACCTCTGGACTTCTGTGCACACTTCTTTTTAAATCCCCGTAATCTATTTGCCCATTACGACGCTTGGGGATTGCGTCTTGGTTTAAGGTTGCGTTACCATCACCCCCAAGTCCTTCGCAACAGGGTTCTAGTTTTAACTTATAAGGCGGGAGGACACTCCCCGCTTCAGAACCTTGCATTTATCTCTTGAACGCATCTGCCACTTTTCTGACCGAATTAAGTTTTTCTAAAACTTCCTGAAGTTCTATGGCATCTATGTTTGAATCAATTATCCTACCTATTTTGTCCAATTTTGCTCATATCACTAGTAATTCCCTCATCAAGGGCATTGAAAATATTATAAATAACAATCCTAAGACTGATCCCTGTGGAACACCACTTTTTACAAGTCCCCCCTTGGTTTTAAACCCCCTTTATGCACACCCCTGCTTCCTATTGGTGAGCCAGACTGATCCATGACAGCACTTTTCCCCCAATGCCATGAGCTGCCACTTTCTTTAACAGTCTCTGGTGCGGTACTCTATCAAAAACCTTACTAAAGTCTAAATAAACAATATCGAATTCTTTATCGTGATCAACAGCCTCAAAAGCTTTACTGAAGAAGGTTAATAAATTAGATAGGCAGGAACGCCCTCGTGAATCCATGCTGGGTATCATTAATCAAATTATGGTTATCTAGATGGCTTCTAATAATATCAGCTATAATTGACTCTAGTAATTTGCCTACAATTGAGGTCAGGCTTATTGGGCGTAGTTTGAGGTAGTGACTTGTCCCCTGCTTTAAAAATAGGAATTACATTAGCCATCTTCCACATATCAGACACTACACCTGTTTGAAGAGATAAATTAAAAATGTTAGATATTGGTTCACAGAGTTCCATTTTGCATTCCTTAAGAACCCTTGCAAAAAGCTCATCAGGACCCGGCGATTTATTTTGTTTCAGTCGGTCCAGCTGTTTCATAATCATTTCGCTAGTGACTGTGATATTACATAATTTATCTTCTTCTGGGCCTCTGTAAAAATTAATTACTGGGATATTATTAATGTCTTCCTGTGTGAAAACCGAGAGAAAATAATTATTAAAAATAGAGCACATATCATTCTCCTTGTCCCCTAGAATTACTACGTTATCGTGTCTTGTGGCCTTAACAATTTCCTCCCAAAGTAGTCTCCCTTGTTCCCTATCTAAGTTTGGAGGACGGTAAATCACGCCTAAAATCAATTTTTCACACCCTCTGAAAATTCTATCCAGACAGACTCTGTATGTGTTAATTCAGACTTTATACCCGTTTTTATGCAACAATTTAAATGATCACGGACATAGAGTGCCACCCCACCCCCTTTCCCGATACTTCTGTCTACTTGGAACAATTTAAAACCCTGAATGTGACATTCGGCAGGCAAGTCCCGATTTTTCATATTAAACTATGTCTCAGTTATTGCAAAAACATCAATATTACCCGATACTTGCAACTAATCTCAACTCGTCCATCTTATTCCTAGCACTACGACTATTGGTGTAATATATATTTAGAGACCCTCCTTTCTCTTTACCCTTCCTGCTCATCTCTGTTTTCCACTATACCTATTACTGTCCTTGTCATCTAGTGTCACTAGCTTTCCACTATCCACCTTATTCTGCCTATTACTAGTTCTCCTACAACTTATAATATTACTACACTGGGACTTCTCTGTTTCCCCAAAACCCATACCACTAACTATTTCTAGTTTAAAGCCCTAACAGCTCCCTCCACTGCAGTTGCCAGTGCCCCCACCCCAGACCTGGATAAGTGAACCCCATCCCTGGCATACATGTCATTTCTGCCATAGAAGAGGTCCCAGTTGTCAATGAATGTTACTGAATTTTCCTTACAGTATTTGTCCAGCCAGCAATTGACACCAATTGCCCTGGACAGCCATTCATTTCCAACTCTCTCCTTGGCAAAATACCACATATGACAGGGTTCCCACCTTCTTCCTAATTATGTCTATTGCTGACCTAAACCTGCTAGTCAGGTCCTCACTCCTACGTCTGCCAACATCGTTGCCTCCAGCACTGAGACAGATAATAGGATTGCTCCCATTACCTCTCATGATGTCGTCCAGACGGCTAACAATATCCTCCATCCCAGCCCTCATTCTACGTCTTACAAGTGAATGTAATTTTAGGGTCTTCAATCTTTCTTCGTAAGGAAGATTTCTAATGCTATGTATTAATTTAGTCATTCTACGCTGAATGTTTTCTAACGAATTTATGTCCATTCTGTAATATGGAGACCAGAACTGAGCAAGTTCTTACAAGTGAATGTAATTTAAGGGTCTTCAATCTTTCTTCATACGGAAGATTTCTAATGCTATGAATTAACTTTGTCATTGTCGCTGAATGGTTTCTAACGCATTTATATCCATTCTGTAAAATGGAGACAAGAACTGAGCTGCGTAATCTAGGTGAGGCCTTACTAATGATGTATAAAGCTGTAATATAACCGCTGGACTTCTGTTGCTTACACTTCTTGATATAAATCCCAGTAATCTATTTGCTTTATTTCTTACGGTTAGGCATTGCTGACTTGGTTTAAGGTTGCTGCTTACCATAACCCCCAAATCCTTTTCGCATTCTGTACGGCTGAGATCAACATTATTAAGCTGGTAGGTGCTAGGGTTATGAACATTCCCGAGCTTTAGAACTTTGCACTTATCTACATTGAACTGCATCTGCCACTTTTCTGACCACGAATTGAGTTTGTCTAAATCCTCCTGAAGTTCCCTGACATCTACGTCTGAATCGATTATCCTACCTATCTTCGTGTCATCAGCGAATTTGCTCATATCACTAGTAATTCCCTCGTCAAGGTCATTTATATATATTATAAACAACAACGGGCCCAAAACCGATCCTGTGGAACGCCACTTGTTACAGATCCCCACTCAGATTTAACCCCATTAATGCACACCCTCTGCTTCCTATTGGTGAGCCATGACTCGATCCATGAAAACACTTTCCCCCCAATGCCGTGAGCAGCCACTTTCTTTAACAGTCTCTGATGTGGTACTCTATCAAAAGCCTTACTAAAATCCAAATAAACAATATCGAATTCTTTATCATGATCAACTGCCTCAAAAGCCTTACTGAAAAAGTTAATAAATTACTTAGGCAGGAACGGCCCCTGGTGAATCCATGTTGAGTATCATTAATCAAATTATGCCTATCGAGATGGCTTCTTATGTTATCAGCTATAATCGACTCTAATAATTTGCCTACAATTGATGTTAGACTTATTGGGCGGTAATTTGATGGTAACGACTTGTCCCCTGCTTTAAAAATAGGAATTACATTAGCCATCTTCCACATATCAGACACTACACCTGTTTGAAGAGATAGGTTAAAAATGTTAGTTAAGGGTTCACAGAGTTCCATTTTGCATTCCTTAAGAACACTTCAAAAAAGCTCATCAGGACCTGGCGATTTATTTTGCTTCAAACGGTCTATCTGTTTGATAACCATTTCGGTAGTGACTGTGATACTACATAATTTATCTTCTTCAGGCCCACTAAAATACCTAATTCTTGGAATATTATTAGTGTCTTCCTGAGTGAAAACCGAGAGAAAATAATTATTAAAAATAGAGCACATATCATTCTCCTTGTCAGTAAGATGCCCATAATTATTTTTAAGGGGACCTATCTTATCTCAAACTTTTGTTCTATACACCTGGAAAAAACTTTTTGGGTTAGTTTTCGAATCCCTAGCAACTTTAATTTCGTAGTCCCGTTTAGCTTTTCTTATCCCCTTTTTAACGTCCCTCTTAATGTCAATATACTGATTCATAAGATAACCCTCACCTCTTTTGATACGCCTATAAATTCTTTTTTCTGCCCTAAAAGATATTTGAGCCTATTATTCATCCATTTTGGGTCATTTCTACTTGATCTAATTTCTTTATATGGGATAAATGTTCTTTGGGCAGCATGTATAGTGTTCAGAAAACTGTCATATTGATAGCTCTCTTCATTACCCCAGTCCACAGATGATAAGTGTTCTCTAAGTCCATTGTAATCTGCTAGCAAAATCTGGGACCGTTACTGAGTTATCCCTACTATGAAACTTCCATTCAATGCCAAAGGTAATTGATTTGTGGTCGCTGCCGAGTTCCTCTGTAATTTCTAAATTATTAACAAGGGTTTCCTTGTTTGCCATAACTAAGTCAAGCAGGTTATTTCCCCTTGTAGGTTCTGTCACAAACTGCTTCAAAAAACAATCTTGAACTACTTCTAAGAAGTCGTTAGATTCTAAATTCCCAGTCAAAAAATTCCAATCAATTTGACTAAAGTTGAAGTCTCCCAGAATAACTACGTTATCGTGCATTGTGGCCTTAACAATTTCCTCCCATAGTAGTCTCCCTTGGTCCCTATCTAAGTTTGGGGACGGTATATCACACCTAAAATCAATTTTTCATTCTTATGTTATTATGAGTAAAGGAGTTATTGGATGAAAGCAGTACTAGGTACTGATTTGTTGAGAACTATTTCAAGAGAATATATATATATGTGGACTAAATTAAATGGACAGACAGTAAATATGATGTAAAATTAATTTAGAAGTAAGATTTGATTTATAGCATAAAGTTAAAGCAAGTAACAGCACTAAAAAAAAGTACATTGTATATGAGGTAGTTGGTACTAGCTAGTAAAAGTTAGTACAAAGAATTGCACAATAATGTAGTAGGAACATACACTAATACACCACACGTATATTATGTGTTGAGGACAATAGGTTAATCAGTAATGGTAATGTCAGCTTGTCTAAGGAAGTTGGTGAGATCACGTTCGTTTGATATAGGAAATTGCTGACCTGGTGATGCTTTTCGAACTAGTATTTTCCCATAACGACTGAAGCACTGATGGATTTTGTTCTCCAGTTTAAGTTTTCTCAGCCTAAACAGAAGGTTTTGACGTTTCCTGGTTAGGCACTCGTTGATGTACACTCCATTTTTCATTCTAATTGCTGCTTGAATTAGGTCCTTTTTGTGTCATATGAATGAAGTCTGATCATAATACTATGTTTGCCTTGTTTTCCTAGCAATCATGTTTCTTTGATTTCATTACTTTGCACATTAACTGGTAGGTGGTCTTGTAATATGTTGATAGCAGTTTCCTTGCACTGGGATTGAGTTATGTCTCTGGGAATGTGGTTGCTGTTTATTATAACTGCAGCAGACAAGTTATCTTGTTCGGTTTTGTCATCTTGAAAATCAAGATATTCATTAAGTCGAGTGTGCATGTTGTTATTCCAGTCCTTGATTGCTTCTTCCACCTTCATATTCAGAGTTGTTATTTCCTCGGTGTGACTGGTTATAGCTGTTTGCAAAGAATTTTCTGTGTCAATACTTCCCGATGTAATCTTCTCTTCAAGGTTTTGAATATATAAATTAGACACATATGCAACACTTGGGTATCGTTATTGAGGAAACGTTTCGCCACACAGTGGCTTCATCAGTCCAATACAAAGCAGAAAGGTGTAAGGAGAGGAGGAGTTTGAGGTAATCAGTCCTCGGCCTGGAGTCGATGTGTTCAGTCCATCAATCTTGTAGGAATACAGCACAGGGCCGCAGAGGTGGCTTATAAACGAATTCTTCAACACTTGTCCAACCTTTGGACGAAGACCTACTTCGACTAGTGGATGGTACCACTATGACCCCGCCTCCTGCTGCTTCACCTCACCTGATTACAGCATATAAGCCACCTCTACGGCCCTGTGCTGTATTCCTACAAGATTGATGGACTGAACACATCGACTCCAGGCCGAGGGACTGATTACCTCAAACTCCTCCTCTCCTTACACCTTTCTACTTTGTATGGACTGATGACGCCACTGTGTGGCGAAATGTTTCCTCAATAAAGATACCCAAGTATTGCATATGTGTCTAATTTATAACTTGTCGGTTCTCTGAACCATTCATCTACAAGGTTTTGGATCTTGATCTCGAGGTTAGTTAATTTGGATTCATATTTCACTAGTGTTGCTTTGATGTCTTTGTTTTCAGCTTCGAGGGCAATGATGTATTCCCTAATAGGATCAGGAATAGTCATACCTTGGTGACCAGGATGGAATCCTACGAAGTTGGTGGAGTTGGAGGGAGAGTCTGCCATGTTTGTTGCTGTTGTCGGGACCCAGGCGGGGGTGTGGGGGGCTGATGATGCACCGGCTTCCTGCTGGGTAGGCATGTTGAGTTGCAGAGTCCTTAGCGTTGGTTTCTTGCTACTGTTGTTGGTTCCTCTGCGAGTTCCTTTCATAGTATCACTAGTAAAGCTATGGAGGAGGCTTTATTTCCTTTAGCTTGGGTTAGGCAGCGGGGGCGATGTTTGGGTTTGCAGGGCTGTCTTCCTTAGATCGTCAATTTTGTTAAGGTTTGGGTAGCATTTCTAGTATTCTTGGGTCATTTTGTTGTCTACGTGGGTTTGTGCAATTGTACCTTTAATTAGGCCATGACAAGCTTTGATGAGCGCTGGGTTTTTTGAAGAATAAAGGCTGCTAGGATGCCGCTGCTGCCGCTGCCCCTGAGAAGTAAGATAATATGACTCTATATCATCATTGAAGGCTCTTGACTCATATAATGACTCTAACAGCATGCTCATTGGAGAAGCCAGGTAAAGATACTCAAAAATCCGGGACAAAGAAATTAATGTACAATTGCTATGGATTCCGTCACACATTGGATTACTTCTTCATGATAAAGTTGATATGTTAGCCAAGAAGAGCACCCAGAAGGAGAATGTAGAATATAACTTTGGTATATCTGTGTCTAGCATTAGGAATAATATTAGGTATGAAATAAATAATGAAAATGATAGCTATATGAATGCAGTTAGAAGCCTGAGTAGATCTATAACCCACTATGATAACATGAACGTAGATAAATATGTTTATGGAGCAACTTACAATGTGAGCAGACTGACTGATGTTGTAGTGGCCAGGCTTAGGCTTGGCTACAAGTACTTCTGGCAGTTTGGGAGACACACAGATGATGATCAAACTAAATGCAAATTATGTGATCAGGCATATGGTCACTGTCTTGAACACTATGTTCTGAATTGTCCACTTATTGAGGAATATAGAGATAGACAGTATAATAACCTATGTGACATGTCAAGTTATCTTATTAGTGAAGGTAGGATACCACTTATACTAAGCAAATTTCCTAAATTTGCTTGTAACAGATAAGTAAACTGTAGATATAAATCCAAATTAATTTCCATGAACGTGCCTATCTGTGCTCATGATAATGCGAGCACAGATGGGCATGTTTGTGGAGCAACTTGCAATGTGAACAGACTGACTGATGTTGTAGTGGCCAGACTTAGGCTTGGCTACAGGTACTTCTGACAGTTTGGGAGACACAGATGATGATCAAACTAAATGCAAATTATGTGATCAGGCATATGGTCACTGTCTTGAACACTATGTGCTTAATTGTGCACTTATTGAGGAATATGGAGATAGACAGTATATTAACCTATGTGACTCGGCAGGCGATGTAACATCCCCCCAATGAAGAGCAGGGGTGCCACTAGCACGTTGAGGGACAACACAATAAGTGTCAGGGGCCCAAGATTGTTCAACTGCCTCCCAGCATACATCAGGGGGATTACCAACAAACCCCTGGCTGTCTTCAAGCAGGCACTGGACAGGCACCTCAAGTCGGTACCTGATCAGCCGGGCTGTGGTTCGTACGTTGGACTGCGTGCGGCCAGCAGTAACAGCCTGGTTGATCAGGCTCTGGTCCAACAGGAGGCCTGGTCACAGACCGGGCCGCGGGGCGTTGACCCCTGGAATTCTCTCAGGTAGACTCAGGTAGACATGTCAAGATATCTTATTCATGAAATAAGATACCAATTGTACTAGAAATTTCTAAATTTGCTTGTAACAGATAATTTAAATGTAGATATAAACCCAAATGTACAATTGTTAACCCTTTCGGGCCTAGTGCTTAGCCTTTGTGTATCCATATGCTTTGCGCTGTCCACAGGATGGGTATGGGTGCACAATAACTAGCCACTTCGGTGGCAAAATCTAAAATCTAATCCACCCAAATCTTGCCTCACTCAACACCATTGTTAATGAAGAGCTACTAAAAATATCAACCTGGATGATTTTTTTTTAGATTTTGCCACCGAAGTGGCTAGTTTATTGTGCACCCATATCCATCCTGTGGACGGTACGCAAGAGCATATGGATACACAAAAGGCCTAGGCACTAGGCCCCAAAAGGTTAACAATTGTACATATGGATTTATATCTACAGTTCACTTATCTGTTACAAGCAAATTTAGGGAATTTACTTAGTATATCTGGTATCTTATTTTCATTAATAAGTTATCTTGACATGTCACATAGGTTATTATACTGGATGACAGCCAACAAACTTACACTTAACACTGACAAAACCTTCTACATTATGTTTGGTAACAGAACAAGTGTTGCACAACTGAGCATCACCACTTCAGGGAAGCTATTAGTAGAATATACAGTAAAACAACCAACAAAATCAATCGTGAAATCCTGTGTAATATGCAACCAAACAAACAAACGTTCCACTGGATGGATTACATGCAACTTCTGTGGTAAATGGAGCCACGACCCTTGTGCTAGCATTCAGGAACTAACTACACGAGATATTAAACCAGGGAAGTGTTTTTGGTTATGCCCAAATGAGACCGAACTGTGGAATAAAATCACATTGTTGTTAAAAGATGACAACATCAAGTCGGCCTTAATAATAATAATAATAATAATAATAATAATAATAGTAATAGTTTATTTAGACATGGTACAATGATACATAGTTGGGTAGACATGATACATAGGTATAAATGAGATGTACATGCCAAAAGCCCCTAATATGCTGTGTATTGCGGGCATTCTTAGGACTATTTAATAGTAGACTACATGGTAATAATAATAATAATAATAATAATAATAATAATAATAATTATAATACTAATAATAATACTAATAATGATAATAATAATAATACTTTATTGAGACATGGTACAATGATACATGGTTGGGTAGACAAGATACATAGTTATTGATGAGATGTACATGCAAAAAGCCCCTAATATGCTGTGCATTGCGGGCATTCTTAGGACTACTTAATTATAGACTACATGGTAAAAAGTTATGGTTGATAATTTATAAAATAAGTATAATTGCGTATCTAAGTTATAAAGTTTAATTATAAGTTGAACATATCAATTAGTTGTAGCAATGCAACTAAAAAATTATGGTTGATAATTTATAAAATAAGTATAATTGTGTATCTAAGTTATAAAATTTGAATATAAGTTGAACATAATAGTTTATTAATTGTAGCAATGCAACTAATTGAGTGAGATAACAATTTAAAACAATTAATTGCATTGCAGTTACAGTTTACGTGGTCATTATAATGTAAATGTTATAGAAACAGTTAGCTTAGTATGTATTATTCATAACAGGTTTTTACATTTAAGTAGTTAATCAGGTTTTTAGATTTAAGTGATTATTCTACTTTGTTGGGAATGATTGATATTGAGCATTTAGGTTTGGGTGAGAAGGTGGTTTTTAGCATCGTTTTGAATTGGGGTACAGGCAGGGTCTCTTTGGCAATGACAGGTAATGAATTCCAAATTTTCGTGCCTTTTATATGCATTGAGTTTTACATAGTGTTAGATGGACACGGGAACATCGAGAGTGATCTGTGTCTAGTGTTATGGTCATGTGTCCTGTTAAAATTGGTAAGGAGAAGTTTGAGTGGTGGGTTAATATTTGCATAGAGTGTTCTATGTATGTAATAGGCACAGTAGAAAGTATGAATGTCTTGTATGGTGAGTAAGTTTAGGTTTTTGAATATTGGAGGAGTATGTTGTCTGGAGTGTGAATTGTTATCATTCTAACTGCTGCCTTTTGTTGTGTTATTAGTGGTCTGAGATGAGTTATTGATGTAGAGCCCCATGTGCAGATTCCATAGGTGAAGCTAGCTGGCCTAGTGGCTTACGCAGGTCTAGATTTTTGAGATTCTCTGACCGGGTTCGAACCCACCCGTGGTATGGTTTCCATAGGTGAGGTAGGGGTAATGAGTGAGTGATATAGGGTAAGGAGAGCTGGTTGTGGAACATAGTACCGTATCTTGGATAGTATTCCAATGGTCTTTGAGACTTTCTTGGAAATTTGTTGTATATGTGTCTGAAATTTGAGGCCACTCTCAAGATAGGGGACCCGTTTATCATTATGTTAAGTGGTGCGTTTGTAGCTCTGTTCCCAAACTGAATAAAATAGGTTTTATCAATATTGAGAGTAAGTTTGTTAGTCATCATCCAGGTAGATATTTTCTGCAATTCAGTATTTGCAGTGTTGGCTAGTATGTCTGGGCTTGGGTGAGAGATAACGTATGTAGTGTCATCTGCAAATAGTATGGGTTTGAGTAGTTGAGATGCATTTGGTAGGTCGTTAATGTAAATGAGAAAGAGAAGTGGGCCAAGAACACTTCCCTGTGGGACACCTACTGTAATAGTTTGCGCGGTAGAGCTAGCTCCATTTGTGTACACATATTGGTTTCTGTTGCTAAGGTATGATTTTAGGTAGTTGAGGGAGTGCCCTCTTATACCATAGTGTGATAATTTTGGTGTAACAGATCATGGTCAACTGTATCAAAAGCTTTACGTAAATCAATGAAGATTCCCACTGGGATTTCTTTTTTCTCAAGAGCGGTGTAAATTATTTCTAACGTGTATAATGGCATCATTTGTATTTTTATTAGGCCTGAATCCAAATTGACAGTGGTTCAGTATGTTGTTGGAGGTGAGATCGGAATATATTTGTCTATGAATTAATTTTTCAAAGATTTTGGAGAGAAGGGGTAAGTTAGATATCGGCCTGTAGTTATTCAGGTCTGTTTGATCTCCTCCTTTATGTATGGGGTGACCTCGCTATTTTGAGTATTGATGGGAAGGTAGAGGATTCGATGGATTTGTTAAAGAGTGTTGCAATAATTGGTGAGAGAACTTGAGAGGCTTTTTTGTATATAAAAGGTGGTAAGTTATTTAGGTCACCTGCTTTGTTTTAATGTGTTGATTATAAGTGAAACTTCTATTGGGTTGGTTGGGGCTAGGAATAGTGTGTTCGGATAGGTGCCAGTGAGATAGTCGTTAGGTGGAGTGTTTGAACTTGGGATTTTGTTTGCCAGCTTTTTTCCTATGGTGGAGAAGAAATCATTGAGTTTGTTTGCTGTTTCAATAGGTGGGAGTAGGGGTTCATCTGGTTTTGTTAGCTTGATTGTTCTGTTTGTGGATATCATTTTAGTTCCTAGAATTTCAGATAGGGTTTTCCAGGTCTTTTTTATATCACCTTTTAAGTTATGTAATCTGTTCTCATAGTACAATTTTTTTGACCTTCTTATCAGACTCGTTAGGTTTGATGAGTAACGTTTTGTTTGTTTTCTTGTTATTTGACCCATTCTGTACTGTTTTTCATATAGGTGCTTTATATTAATGGATTTGAGTATGCTGGGGTTAGTCAGGGACTGTTTAATCTTTTAGCTGTGATTTGTTTAGTTTTTTTGGTGCAATGCTTACTATAGAGGTATTGGGTCTTTTTAAGAAAATTATTAATACATAAGTCAGTATCTGTGAAGTTGTCTGTTTCTGTTTGCCACTCAGTGTTTGTCATAGCTGTTATGAAGTTATTTATAGCTGTCTCATTATGCAGTCTAAAGGTAACATTAGTAGTCTCTAGTGGTAATTTTCCGAGGTTGGTTATGAGAAAGGTTGGGTAGTGGTCTGTGGTATTGTCTGTGATTATGCCTGATTTTAATGGGGATATGGTGTTAGTTCAGATGTGGTCTAATAGAGAGGCACAGGTCTCAGAGATTCTTGTAGGTTTTGTTACTGTTGGGAGCAGCAAGCAGTTGCTCATAGTGTTTGTGAATTCAGTTACTTGTGGGTCCTGATCTTGTAGGAGGTTTATATTGAAGTCTCTTGTGAGGATTAAGTGGTCTTTGTTCATGTGTACATCAGTAATCATACTTCCTAATTTTTCACTGAATTGCTGAATGTTTGACTGTGGTAATCTATAGATGTTTATAACTGTGAGAGGTTTTTGTAGGTATTTGGTTTTAAACTTAGCTATTATATATTCTCCATGTTCATCTCTTGTGCATGTATTGTTGATACATTCAAGCTGGTCTGAGTATAAGATAGCTGTGCCACCCTTGTTGGTCTGGCCTACAATTGTGTATGGCTGTGTAACCAGGAATGACATAGATATCTGTAGTATGAGGCTTTAGCCAGGTTTCAGTGAGAGCAATGATGGAAATACTGGCCTGTAGTGAGTTTAATAATGCAGTGAGGTCATCAAAATGTTTGCTTAAAGATCTGACATTGTAGTTAAAGATAGTTATGTTATTGTTGGCTTTGAGTAGTGTTTCAGCCTGTTCTGCTGTGTAGTAATGACAGTTGTTGTTAGGTTCATGTAAGTCATTTAATAAGAGGTTGATATCAGGATTAATGTTTGGAATCATAAGATTTAGTGTGATTCTATAATTAAACTTAAAAATAGAACAATGTAAATAGACTTAAGAAAAGGACAATGCAAAAGGAGTTCTTGGCACGTGAGTTAGTACGTTGGATATGTTTACAAAAATGAATAAATGAGCTAAGGTAGTCAATTTACAGCTAAAAATAATCTAAAACTATAGCACCTGCGTTAGCACCTGAGTTAGTTAATTAATTAAACGAATGTTTATATATGAGTGTTATTCTAAAAAGACTTAGGAACAAATGAATAATGCTAAACTTAAAAATATGATATCTGATGAATTGATTTTACTAGCTATTGGATTAACACACTTTTGAACAAAAGTCACAGAGATTTAGGATATATCTTTAGGATATTTACTATTTAACTAGCTAATAGAATTGGTTGGAAAATTACTATGATTAATATTAAGTTATAATGGAACAAATATTTAGATTCAGTATTGCACTAGTTTACCTGGAGAGAATTCCAGGGGTCAACGCCCCGCGGCCCGGTCTGTGACCAGGCATCATGTTGGACCAGAGCCTGATCAACCAGGCTGTTACTGCTGGCCGCACGCAGTCCAATGTACGAGCCACAGCCTGGCTGGTCAGGTACCGACTTTAGGTGCCTGTCCAGTGCCTGCTTGAAGACAGCCAGGGGTTTGTTGGTAATCCCCCTTATGTATGCTGGGAGGCAGTTGAACAATCTTGGGCCCCTGACACTTATTGTGTTGTCCTCAACGTGCTAGTGGCACCCCTGCTTTTCATTGGGGGATGTTACATCGCCTGCCGAGTCTTTTGCTTTCGTAGGGGTGATTTTCGTGTGCAAGTTTGGTACAAATCCCTCGAGAATTTTCCACGTGTATATAACAATGTATCTCTCCCTCCTGCGTTCTAGGGAGTACAGGTTTGGAAACTTAGCGTTCCCAGTAATTGAGGTGGTTTATCGCAGTTATTCGTGCCGTGAAGGTTCTCTGACATTTTCAAGGTCAGCAATTTCACCTGCCTTGAAAGGTGCAGTTAGTGTGCAGCAATATTCCAGCCTAGATAGAACAAGCGATTTGTAAGTGTCAACATGGGCTTTGCATCCCTGGTTTTGAAGGTTCTCATTATCCATCCGGTCATTTTTTTAGCAGATGCAATTGCTACGGTGTTATGGTCCTTGAAGGTGAGATCCTCTAACATGATCACTCCCAGGTCTTTGACATTAGTTTTCGCTCTATTGTGTGGTTGGAATTAGTTTTGTACTCCGATGAGATTTTAATTTCTCACGTTTTCCGTATCTGAGTAATTGAAATTTCTCATCATTGAACTTCATATTGTTTTCTGCAGCCCATTTAAAGATTTGGTTTATGTCTGCTTGGAGTCTTGCAGTGTCTTCAACGGTGGACACTGTCATACAGATTCGGGTGTCATCTGCAAAGGAAGACACGGCACTGGGGCTTATATCCCTGTCTATCTCCGATATGAGGGTGAGGAACAGGATGGGAGCGAGTACTGTGCCTTGTGGAACAGAGCTTTTTACATTAGCTGCCTCAGACTTTACTCTGTTGACTACTACTCTTTGTGTTCTACTTGTTAGGAAATTATAGATCCATCTACCAACTTTTCCTGTTATTCCTTTATCACGCATTTGTGTGCTATTACGCCATGGTCACACTTGTCAAAGGCTTTTGCAAAGTCTGTGTTAGTTACCATTTTGTCCTAGGCACATGTCGATTAGACACTAGGCCTGTGTGTATGTGTGTGTGTGTGTAACGAAACACTTTGAAATGTTTCGGCCCCGCCGGAATTGAACCTGGGCCCTCCGTGCGTGAAGCAAGAGCGCTAGCCACCATGCCATCGGGCGTGTGTATATAACATCTGCATTTTGTTTGTCTTCTAGAGCATCCAGGACTTTGGGTTTCTTCCAATTTCATTTATAGCTTTTAGTTCTTCCCGTTTCTTAATTCCTGTAAGATTCCTTTAGTTTTAATTCGATGTTTGCTATTTTTCTGACTAGTGTCTCTACGTATTTCAGATATATTGGCCTCCTGTAGCCGCTCCGTTATTCTTTGCCTTCGCCTGTATAGGGACGCCTCTCTTTTTCTAGTTTGCATCTTCTCCTCCTTTTCCTTAAGGGATTGCCTTGAGCAAACCTCTAGTCCACAGAGTTAATTTGGTCTAGGCATGGTTAGGATCCGTGATGTTGGGCAATCTTCGTTATATCATTTAGGACTTGGTTTCTTGGGTCCCTTATGTTTTTGTTATTGAAGTTAAATTTTGGGAGAAGGCTCCCTTGCATAAGAACATAAGAACATAAGAAAAGAGAACACTGCAGCAGGCCTGTTGGCCCATCCCTAGCAGGTCCTTCACAATCCGTCCCATTAACATAAGAACATAAGAAAGGAGGAACACTCCAGCAGGCCTGTTGGCCCATTAAGGTCCTTCACAATCCCACTAACAAACACTTGTTCAATCAAATTTCAATGCTACCCAAGAAATAAGCTTTGACAATTCCATTCACTCTTTTGTGAGTCCACCAAACCCAAACCCTCTCACTCATGAATTTATCCAACCCTAAATTTGAAACTACCCAAGGTCCTAGCTTAATAACCCCACTAGGCAAATCTTTTCCCCTCATCAAAAACCCCTATTTCCAAACCATACTTCCCAATCCTTCTAAATCTAAACTTATCTAACTTGAATCCATTATTTCGGGTTCTCTCTTGGAGATATCCTCAAGACCTTATTTATATCCCTTTGTTAATACCCATTTTCCATTGTATACCTCGAACATGTCTCCCTCATTTCACGTCTACAAGTGAATGTAATTTAGGGTCTTTCAATCTTTCTTCGTAAGGAAGATTTCTAATGCTATGTATTAATTTAGTCATTCTACGCTGAATGTTTTCTAACGAATTTATGTCCTTCTGTAATATGGAGACCAAAACTGGGGCTTCATTTTTCTAGGTGAGGCCTTACTAATGATGTATAAAGCTGTAATATAACCTCTGGACTTCTTTGTAACACTTCTTGATATAAATCCCAGTAATCTATTTGCCTTATTACACGCTTAGGCATTGCTGTCTTGGTTTAAGGTTCTGCTTACATCACCCAAGTCCTTCTCCAATCTGATGGCTAAGTTCTACGTTATTTAACTTATAAGTGCTTGGGTTATGGACACTCCGAGCCAGAACCTTGCATTTATCTACATTGAACTCATCTGCCACTTTTCTGACCACGAATTAAGTTTATCTAAATCTCCTGAAGTTCATGACGTCTATGTTTGAATCAATTATCCTACCCATCTTCGTGTAGTCGGGAATTTGCTCAAACACTAGTATTTCCCCCGTCAATCATTGTATATATTATAAATAACAATGGGCCTAAGACTGATCCTGTGGAACACCACTTTACAAGCCCTTCGGTTTTAACCCCCTTTTTGCCCCTCTCTGCTTTTTTGGGTGACCCCGCTCGACCCATGCGATTTTTTCCCAATGCCATGGTGCCACTTTCTTTAACGTCTCTTGGGTTTTAAAAAACCCACAAAAGTCTAAATAAACAAATAATTCTTTATTGTATCAACGTAAAAAGCTTTACTGAAGGGTTAATAAATTGATAGGCAGGCCCCCTTTTTGGGAATCCTTTTAGTATCATTAATAAAATTTTTTATCTAGATGGCTTCTAAATATATCTAAAATTGTTAGTAATTTTTTTAAAATTGGGGTCAGGCTTTTGGGCGGTAATTTGGGTAGTGACTTGTCCCTGCTTTAAAAATAGAAACTTAAAACATCTTCCCTTTCAGACACAAACCCTGTTTGAAGAGATAAATTAAAAATGTTAGATTTTGGGTTTCCCAAGATTTCCCCTTTGCACCCTTAAAAACCCCCAAAAAGCCAAGGAAACCCTTTATTTTTTTATGGTCTAGTTGTTTCTAACCATTTGCTAGTGACTGTGATATTAAATTTATCTTTTTTGGGCCTCTGAAAAAATTAATTACTGGGATTTATTAATGTCTTCCTGTTAAAAACCGTAAAAAAATAATTTTTAAAAAATAAAAACCTATCATTTTTTGTCGTGATCCCCGAGTTTTTTTCGGCCTATCTTATCCCAATTTTTTTCCTAAAACCCGGGAAAAACTTTTGGGTTAGTTTTAATCCGAACTTTAATTTCATATCCCGTTTAGCTTTTCTTATTCCCTTTTAACGTCCTCTTAATGTCATATACTGATTTATAAATGCCTCACTTTTTTTTATGTCCCATAAATTCCTTTCTTCGCCAAAAAGATACTCAACCTATTTTTCACCCTTTTGGGTCATTTCACGATCTAATTTCTTTATACGGATAAATGTTTTTTTGGGCGCCGAAAGTGTTAAAAAACTGTCATATTGTCTCTCTTCGTCACCCAGTCCACAATTGTAAGTGTTCTCAAGTCCATTTAATCTTTTGCGAAAATCTGGGCCGTTCTGAATTATCCTTAAAAAATCCTTAATAAGGAATTGACTTGTGTGTTTGAGCATTTCCCTCTGTTTTTAAATTTTTAAAAAGGGTTTTCCCTTCCCAAAACCAAGTCAAGTAGATTATTTCCCTTGTGGTTTTAAAACTTTTTAAAAAGCAACCCTGAACTACTTCAAAAAATGTTAGATTCTAAATTCCTGCAAAAATTCATCAATCTGCAAAGTTAAAGTCTAAATTACTCGTTATGTGCCTTGTGGCTAACGATTTCTCCCAAAGTAGTCCCCCCTTTTTCCCCATCTAAGTTTGGAGGGGTTCCCCTAAAATCAATTTTCACCCCTTTTAAAAATTTTATCCGGGGACTCTGTTTTTTATTTCAGATTTTATACCTTTTTTCAAAAATTTTAAAATATCCGGACAAAGTCCCCCACCCCCCTTTCCCCGATATTTCTGTCTTTGGAAAAATTTTAAAACCAAAAATGTGCATTGGCGGCAAACCCCGTTTTTTCATAAAACCATGTCTCGGTTATTGAAAACATAAATTTTAACCCTTTTGCAACAAATCTCCTTCCCCATTCTTTTTCCCTACCTACGACTTTTTTAAATTATTTTAAAGATCCTCCTTTTCTTTCCTTCCTGCTCATTTCTGTTTTCCCCATATTTTACTGTCCCTTTTCATCTAGTGTTAAAACTTTCCCTATCCCCCATTCGCCCATTCAGTTCTCTAGAACTTTAAAATTACTACCTGGGCTTCACTGTTTTCCCCAAAACCATCTAATATTTCTGTTTTGCCTCGGTCCCTCCCGTGCCGTGCCCCCAGACCTGGATAAGTGAACCCCTCCCCGCACTGTCATTTTGCCTAGAAAGGTCCCAGTTGTCAAAGAATTTCTGGAATTTTTTTACAGTTTTGTCCCTTGGGCCAAATTTCCCCGGGGACCATTATTTCCCAACTCCTCTCCCTTTGGGAAATAAACCCCTATGACAGGGTTCCCCTTCTTCCTAATTTTGTCTATTGCCTAAAAAAACCCCCGTGGTCCCCTTTCTGCCAACATCGTTTCCTCCACATGAGCGATAATGGTTCTCCCATTCCCTCCTGATGTCGTCCGGGCAAATATTATCCCCCCGGAAAAAAACCCCTTTTCCCATCATCAATCAAACGAAAACCCATCCATTACCAACTGACGTCCCCCAAACAATGTTTTTTTTCCTTGGTTCGGTTACGCCCCAGAATGACTCCTTATGGGTAGCACGGAGAATGGGTTATGTTTTAAACCCTTCTCCCGGGGCTTTTGTTTTTACCCCCCCCGTCCTCTTGATCCCTTAACTTTGTCCCTGCGTTTGCCCTGTCCAGGTTCCTTTTTTTTGGCGGGATTTCAACGGGGGGTTCTCGAAACCCCTTGTTTTTTCCCAGTCAGTCCATCTCAAACTTATTCCCTGTTTTTTTCCCGCTGCTGGTAGAGTAGCTCAGGAGGACTCTTCTTGATTACGAAAAGGGACCAAACACTCTTAGGTTAAGCAGGCCCCGTCTCTTTTCCCAAATCCTAGAAATATTTGTCTAACCTGAAAAAAATTTTTTCCCCCCCATTTTCAATGCTACCCCCGTAACTTTGATAATTCTTTTCTCTTTTGGGTCCCCCTCAAACCAACCCCTCTCCTCATGAATTTATCCAAATAAATTTGAAACCAAAGGGCCAGCTTCAATAACCCACTAGGGTTTCCCTCTCAACTACTCTATTTCCCAAACCAAAACTTTCTATATCTTTTTAAATCTTTATCTAACTTGAATCCATTTTGCAGGTTCTTTTGGGAAAATATCCTTAAACCTTATTTATATCCCTTTGTTAATACCCATTTTCCTTTGTATACCTCGTCATGCTCTCTTCATATACAAATGAATGTAAATTTTAAAATTTTTAATCTTTCTTCGTAAAGGAAGATTTCTAATCTTTTATTTTTTTGTCATTCCCTGAATGTTTTCTACAATTAATGTCCTTCTGAATATGGAGACCCGAACTAAGCTTAATCTAGGTGAGGCACTAATGATGTATAAAACTAATATAACTCTAAACTTTGTTACTTTTTGATATAAATATTATCTGTTAGCCTTATTACGTACCCGGGGCCCCTGTCTTGGTTTAAGGTTGCTCTTTTCCCTAAAAAGTCATTCTAATCTGTTTAAGTTCTCGCCATTCAGTTTATAAATGCTTGGGTTTGGGCCCCCGACCGAAACCCTTTCATTTATCTCTTGAACTGCTCTGCCCTTTTCTGCCCGATGGTTTGTCTAAATCCTCCTGAAGTTCCCTGACATCCCTTTGAAAAATTATTACCTATCTTGTGTTTGGGAATTTGCTCTATCACTAGTAATTTCATCGGTCATTTTTATATTATAAAAAACCCGGGCCCGCTGACCCCGGGGGCCCCTTTTACGTCCCCTCCAATTTAACCCCATTTGGCCTCTTCTTTATTTGATTATGACTCGATCCTGCAGCACTTTTTTAATTCCTGAGCCCCCTTCTTAAAGTCTCTGTGGATCTATCAAAAGCCACAAAATCTAAATAAACAATATCAATTCCTTATCCGTCCAATCAAAAACTTTTCCCAAAAAGGTAATAAATTAGTTAGGCAGGAACGGCCCCCGTAATCCCTTGAGTAGCGTTAATCAAATTATGTTTTTCGAGATGGTTTCTTTTAATATAGCTATAATTGACTTAGAAACCCCCCAAAGAGGCACATTGGGCGGTAATTTGAAATGTGACTTGTCCCCTCTTTAAAAATGGGGAAATTCATTAGCCTCTTTAACTATCAGACACTACCCTGTTTGAAGAGATAAATTAAAAAAGTTACTTAATGGTTCACAAGTTCCTTTGCTTCCTTAAGTTTTTATTTTAAATCAAATAAAGGGAAACCACGGGGGTTTTTAACGCTGGGAGGGTTTGTGGATGCGGGGGAGTGGGTTGTAAAGGGGAGGATGATTAGTAGGGTATGGGTGCGGGGAGGTGGATAGTGCGGGGGTGAGGGGAGAGTGAGGGAGAAGGGGGTTGGGGAGGGGAAGATAACTTCAGATTTGTGTAGTAAGTCAGTTTCTTTAAAAATGAAGTCAGGATTAAAAGGGGAG
>WNWK01031439.1:0-22701 GCA_009830355.1 Cherax destructor
TGTAAAGATAGTTTCACTTGCTGTAAGATAGTTTATACCTACTTGCTGTAAAGATAGTTTTATACCTACTTGCTGTAAAGATAGTTTTATACCTACTTGCTGTAAAATAGTTTTATACCTACTTGCTGTAAAGATAGTTTTATACCTACTTGCTGTAAAGTATTATAAACTACTTTGTAAAGTTAAACTATCTTTGCACAAGTAATAAAACTATCTTTACAGCAAGTAGAAAAACTATCTTTACAGCTAAGTTAAAAATATCTTTCCGAATGAGAATAAAACTATCTTTGCAAAGGAAGTTAAAACTATCTTTACAACAAGTAAGTTAAACTATCTTTACACAAGTAAGTTAAACTATCTTTAACAATAAGTTAAAACTATCTTTACAGCAAGTAGAGTTAAAACTATCTTTACAGAAGTAGAGTTAAAACTATCTTTACAGCAAGTAGGAATAAAACTATCTTTACAGCAAGTAGAGTTAAAACTATCTTTCGTACAAGTAGTATTAAACTATCTTTACAGCAAGTGAGTTAAAACTATCTTTACTGCTGTAAATAGTTTTATCTCTTGCTATAAGAACTAGTTTTATCCACTTGCTGTAAGATAGTTATCCACTTGCTGTAAAGATAGTTTTATCTACTTGCTGTAAGATAGTTTCTACGCTTAAAATAGTTTTATCCTACTTAGCTAAGATAGTTATACTTGTTAAAATGTTTATCCTACTTCTAGATAGTTTTATTACTGCTGTAAGATAGTTTTTAAAAAATATCTACTTGCTGTAAAGAGTATAGTTAAAATAGTTATCCTACTTGCTGTAAAGATAGTTTTATCCTACTTGCTGTAAGATAGTTTACCACTGCAAAGATAGTTTTATCCTACTTGCTGTAAAGATAGTTTATCCTACTTGCTGTAAAGATAGTTTTATCCTACTTGCTGTAAAGATAGTTTTATCCCTACTTGCTGTAAAGATAGTTTTATCTACTTGCTGTAAAGATAGTTTTATCTACTTGCTGTAAAGATAGTTTTAATCCTACTTGCTTAGTAGTTACTATTTGAAAGAATTTATCTACTTGTAAAAAGTTTTACTACTTGCTGTAAAGATAGTTTTACTACTTGCTGTAAAGATAGTTTTATCCTACTTGCTGTAAAGATGTTTTACTACTTGCTGTAAAGATAGTTTTATCCTACTTGCTGTAAAGATAGTTTATCCTACTTGCTGTAAAGATAGTTTTATCCCTACTTGCTGTAAAGATAGTTTTATCCTACTTGTGTAAAGATAGTTTTATACCTACTTTGAAAGATTTATACTACTTGTGTAAAGATAGTTTTATACCTATGTTAAAGTTAACTATCTTCTGTAAAAGTAACCTATGCTTAGAAAGTTTTTAACCACGAAAATATCTTTCAAAGAAGTTATATCTGTAAATAAGTAAATATTTTACCAGCTAAAGATAGGTTAAAACTATCTTTTAAAGAAGTAAGTTAAAATATCTTTACACTGAATACTCTGCTGTAAGATAGTTATAGCTGTAAAATATTATCTACTTGCTGTAAGATAGTTTTATCCTACTTGCTGTAAAGATAGTTTTATACCTACTTGCTGTAAAGATAGTTTTAACTTACTTGTGTAAAGATAGTTTTAACTCTACTTGTGTACAGAAGTAAGTTAAATATCTTTACACTTGCTGTAAAGATAGTTTTATACCTACTTCTTTAAGTAGGAAAATAGTTATCCCTACTTGTGTAAAGATAGTTTTATCTAGCTTAAAGATAGTTTACCTACTTGCTGTAAAGATAGTTTTATCCCTACTTGCTGTAAAGATAGTTTTATACCTACTTGCTGTAAAGATAGTTTTATACCTACTTGTTGTAAAGATAGTTTTATACCTACTTGCTGTAAAGATAGTTTTATACCTACTTGTTGTAAAGATAGTTTTATACCTACTTGTTGTAAAGATAGTTTTATCCTACTTGTGTAAGATAGTTTATCCTACTTGCTGTAAAGATAGTTTTATCCTACTTGTTGTAAAGATGTTTTATCCTTTGCTGAAAGATGTTTTATACCTACTTGTTGTAAAGATAGTTTTATACACTGCTAAAGATAGTTTATACCTACTTGTGTAAGATAGTTTTATACCTACTAGTTGTAAGATAGTTTTATACCTACTTGCTGTAAAGATGTTTTATACCTACTAGTTGTAAAGATAGTTTATATACTTGCTGTAAAGATAGTTTATACCTACTTGCTGTAAAGATAGTTTAACTCTACTTGCTGTAAAAATAGTTTTATACCTACTTGCTGTAAAAATCATATTTATCATATTTGCTAACTTTTTTTTATATTTTCCAATTTATTAAAAGTTTATATATCTTGCTTCAGTGTTTGCTTATAGCTGGTAATGTCTTTGAGTTGAAAAAACTGAGGTTCATAATTTATCATCCGTTCTTCTGGTTCATCCTGGTAACATAAATGTTCTGGGAATTGTGTACAAAATAATGACTACGATCTTAACACATTGTTGATCTTGAGAACGTGAAGACGTGCTGGAACCTCTTGCCTCTCATCCAAAATAATAATAAGGTCTCCTTATCTAAAATAATAATAATTTCTTCATAATAATAATAAAAAAAAAGTTTTCCTTATCGAAAATAATAATAATAACTTCTTAATAAAAAAAATAAAAAGTTTTCCTTGTCCAAAATAATATTAAAAAAAAAAAACTTCACATTTTAAAAAATATTTCCTTTTCTTCATGGTTTGGTTCATTGCATGGCGTCGTCGAGTGAACCTTGACGAAGTCTGATGAGGGGCACATAACAGTATGTTAGGAGGAGACCATCAATATTTTTCTCACCTTCCTCAACAATAACTTCTGGACAGTAACCAAATGGGCAGTCCTTCCATGCCACTCCAGAGTAGGCATACTCCTGATACAAACCGTTATGCCCCTCTACCCTTCTGTCTGCTCTGACTCCCATCCTACTGAGGGTGCGACCAATATTAACCGGCGAGGCTGCAGTAACTCCTTCTCGCTGACAATACTCGTAATACCACTCAAGTAATTCAGTCCTCAGAATGAATTCGCCATGATGACATTTTTGTATAAATACTCTGAAGAAGTTTTAGAAGGATTTGCACCCGGAATAGCTCATATATTTGGCCATATTTGCAGAGTACGACAAGTTTGAAAACTTAATGAATATCAACGATTGAGACTACTAAGCTACTTATAATATGTTATAAGTAATAAAGTTAGTGGGGATGGAATTAGTCAAAGTCAAAGAAACAAAACTTGCTAATGTGACTGAAAATTAAGGATCAATTAAGTTATATGTTATATGTAGTAAATTTAGTGACGTTGGAATAATAACTTGAAGTTAATGAAGCAAAACTTGCTAATGGAAGTGAAAATTAAGAATTAAGTTATATGTTATCATTAGTAAATATAGTGAGGATGAGTAGTGAAGATAGTGCAGATGAGTGTAGTACAGATGATGAGTAGTGAAGATAGTGCTAGATGGTGAGTAGTGAACATAGTGCAGATGAGTAGTGAAGATAGTGCAGATGATGAGTAGTGAAGATAGTGCTAGATGGTGAGTAGTGAAGATAGTGCTAGATGGTGAGTAGTGAAGATAGTGCTAGATGGTGAGTAGTGAAGATAGTGCTAGATGGTGAGTAGTGAAGATAGTGCAGATGATGAGTAGTGAAGATAGTCCAGATGATGAGTAGTGAAGATGGTGAGTAGTGAAGATGGTGCAGATGATGAGTAAAGATACTGCAGATGATGAGTAGTGAAGATAGTGCAGATGATGAGTACAAAGGAGGATGACTAAGTTGATCCCATGTATCAGAAATCTTCCCTATGAGGATAGACTGAGGGCCCTGAATCTGCACTCTCTAGAAAGGCGTAGAATTAGGGGGATATGATTGAGGTGTATAAATGGAAAACAGGAATAAATAAAGGTGATGTAAATAGCGTGCTAAAAATATCTAGTATTGACAGGACTCGCAGCAATGGCTTTAAGTTGGATAAATTCAGATTTAGGAAGGATATAGGAAAGCATTGGTTTGGTAATAGAGTTGTCGATGAGTGGAACAAACTCCCGAGTACAGTTATAGTCTAAAACGTGTAGTTTTAAAAATAGGCTAGATAAATATATGAGTGGGTGCGGGTGGGTGTGAGTTGTACCTGACTAGCTTGTGCTACTAGGTCAGATGCCGTGCTCCTTCCTTAAGTGAATGTGACCTGACCTGGCTGGGTTGGGGCATTGGCTTAAGCCGGTGGGAGACTTGGACCTGCCTCGCATGGGCCAGTAGGCCTGCTGCAGTGTTCCTTCTTTCTTATGTTTGGGTTTGAGAAAGACGTGCCTAGTATGGGCCAACAGGCCTGCTGCAGCGTTCCTTCTTCCTTATATTCTTATACAAACGAGGAACAAAAACAGTCGAACTATTACTGAAGAGGGACCATGAAAAGGCAAATCACTGTTATCTGACATTAAAAAAAAAATACAAATGGATAGCCTTCAGGCCAGAGTGGTAAAATTACTAATATTTTAATAATGAAGGGTTTAACAGGAGGATGAGATCCATGAAAAATATTGGAAGCAATACAGGAAACGTACTAGCCCAGAGTTTTGCCAGATACGTACTAATAAACCAGAAATGCTTATACAAATGTGAAGGTAGAGGAAAAGACAATAAAACAAAAGATAAAATAAGAATAATTTAGAACAATGATAAAATCACACCGGAGGAAAT
Organism: Cherax destructor; assembly: GCA_009830355.1. Classification (NCBI taxonomy): domain Eukaryota; kingdom Metazoa; phylum Arthropoda; class Malacostraca; order Decapoda; family Parastacidae; genus Cherax; species Cherax destructor. The sequence goes on from WNWK01031439.1 coordinate 4,760, forward strand.
GTATATTTACACAAGCAAATGTTATATTTATACATGCAAAGAAAACAAATTACCATTGGATAGTGAAAAAATAAAGCAATATACATATATATAACATACGTACATATACATGAGTAAAACTATGCTGCAGCCTTGCACAAACTACTACTTGCTAACAGGCAGGGGTATGGCTACGTATTGGCAAGCTGCCGTCCAATCCCACCCTCACTCGTCCAAGGAAGCAATTGGCAGTATGCTGACTGGGGAGGATATGAATGAGATTGCTCTGTCTCCATTAACCGCCTCACATGTAAACGTTAATTTTTAGTGTCATGTTGGGACTTAGATCCATTGCCTTGTCTTTTGACTACAGTATGTTCATATCGTGGACTCATTTTAGCAATGTTGTTGAGCATGGCCTCTAAGAGGAAGGTTCACCACTCTGAACTTTGTTCAGCATATCAAATAAAACATTGCTACACTTCCAATAACACATCTTACAGTGTGTTTTTGTGGACTTAGTAGTTTCTGCAACTTGAGAATGGCATCAGCACTAGGTCATGTGAACTTAATTAAGACTGTATTCTTATTTTTGAACAGTCATTTTTGAGTGGTTTATGACACTGCCTGGTGTAGAATCAATCTTAGGAAGACTTGACCCCCACCTAGGAGGGGGGTTAAGAAATCCTTATTTCCCCACTAGGGAGGGGGTAAAAACCGTTCCCCTTCTCTCTCCTTATCGGGAGAGACCTAATGTAATATTACATTCCTCGACATATGAGTCTTTAATGACTTAATATAGATTTGAGCCTGTTGCATCTGCTAGGATCTCCGATGAATGTCATGAGTAAACTCATTCTTGAGCACATAAGATACCTTGTACGTGTCTTTAATTTGCTAAAGGACTACCAACGTGCCTAGTGCCTCAACTAAGGGAGCACTTTCAAAGAGACAGTAGGCTGTTAGCTCTCGTAGAGGCGAGAAGCACTCGAAGTCAGTATAGCTACTTGGAGGGTGTTCCAGGGGTCAACGCTCCCGCTGCATGACCACGCCTCTTGACTCAATATAATCAGGTGTCAGGGTTCTCGCGAGGAGCCCTTTGCGATATTGCGATCAACACCTGTTTAATGATTATAGTGTTAGTCCCAGGGACTCTAGTGATCAGTGCCTGGCTCAGGGTCCAGGAGCTAGGTGTCAACCAAGACATCACAGAGATAAGTGCCAAGTATGTTTATTTCATAACAGCCCCTCTGATTAGGGGAGCCCACCTGTGAGGAACTTTGTGGCTGGGGTTTCTAGTGGGCTTGATTGACGTGTGATTAATTAATGTCAATCAACAAGTAACTCCCTAAAATAAGGCAACAGACTGTTTCCGTAAGTAGTGAGTGAACTTTATATTTGCACAGTTTTGTGTGCTTTGCTTATTCTAGAATTGAATGGACTGTCTTTGATTGCCTTGTTGGTATCTACACAGTATTAGTTGGTCTGCACTGTGTTGACCTGAGGTCGTGTGCAAGTGAGCTGCACACTTCTCATACTTGTGCAGCTCTTAAGAATTTTGAGTAATGTAAATTTATGTAAGTCCGGTGTTGAACTTAAAATAATTATTACTTGAGTTGATTAACTTGCATCTTCCAGTCAGAATGACTACTATTTGAAGCTCTACCACTCAAAATGAGTGCTAGCTGAAGCTCTACCCGTCAGTGTGAATGTTATTTGTAAACATGAGTATATGTAAATATTAAAATATATGAAGCGACTAAATTTTTTTGCGGTGTAACTATGCCTAGTGAGGTATACCTTCTATGTAATCAGCCTCCTGGAGTATACCTGGAGGGAGTTTCGGGGTCAACGCCCCCGTGGCCCGGTCCGTGACCAAGCCTAGCGGTGGATCAGGGCCTGATCAACCAGGCTGTTACTGCTGGCCGCACGTAAACCGACGTACGAACCACAGTCCGGCTGGTCAGGTACAAACTTTAGGTGCCTGTCCAGTGCCTTCTTGAAGACAGCCAGGGGTCTATTGGTAATTCCCCTTATGTATGCTGGGCGGCAGTTGAACAGTCTTGGGTCCTTGACACTGGGCTGTCTCTTAGCGTACTCGTGGCGCCCCTGCTTTTCATTGGGGGGAGGTATGATAGATGTGTCCCCTGGCTCGATTGCTAGCGAACTCGGCTCACATACTCAAGTACGGGTGGAAACATTAAGACGTGTTTCCTTAAGGCACCTGCTATCCATGTTCACCTATTAGTAAAATAGGTACCTGGGTGTTAGTCGACTGGTGTGGGTCGCATCCTGGGAACAAAACTGACCTAGTTTGCCCGAAATGCTGTGCATAACAAGGGGCTTTCTATATAGTAGTATGTCATTGATGTCAGCTAGGTCTGTATACCTTGTACATGTACTTGTAGAAATAAAGATTATTATTATTATAAAGACCCATCGTGACCTCTGTAATTCTGGTTTTGCATTACAGCTGAGAGGATCAGTGAGGGGAGCACAAACTAGTCGCCCAGACGATATAACTACAAGTCCTGCTTTGGAAAGCATGTTTCTACGGTATATGAACAAGTCAAGGCTGGAGCAGTGGTAAGGGGACGGGAGTATGAGCAACACCAGTAGTGGTGGTATTAAAGTCAGGGAGGGCGAGGCAAGGATCATCTGCCACTGAACATAATGGCACGATGCTTCACTCGCCTCTGTAATGCCCAACACTCGCTGCTGCTTTCCTAGTGGGCCGGAAGAGGGAAGAGGGGAACGCTCACTGAAGGTGACCTAATGAGAAGGCGGCAGGAAGGAAAGGGAGAGGAAGTATGCAGAATAAGGCAAGGCAAGACAGCCCACCTTCAAACATGCCAGTGGTCTTGACGCAGTATCGAGCCTCAAACACGCCGTGACAGCTGGTGGGTGTGAGGGAGGCTGGCCGAGAGTGGTAGTCGGCGCGCAAGTACTCTGGGCAGTGTGGGTCTCTGCTGCTGTCACACTGGTAACAATTCAGACCTGACGCTGCAACACACACACACAGTCACTTTCCGCCCCTGCACATTGCGTAAGCTGCTAAGCCTCTCGCTACACCCACCATGGTAACCGCAACACCTCCACCTACTTAGCTGAACGTTTAGTGATACTAGGAGAGGTAAGCATGTGTTAGTTTTGTTGTAGAATCAGCACAGCTGTAAACCTGAGCCACACCTACGTTAGAAGAAAATTCACTAAAAAGACAAGCAGATACAGTAGCTGCTAGAAGAAAGTTCCCCGAGCACCTGGAGAAAATAAATGTTAGTAAAGGCTGCAGGGTAGGGACGATGGTCGCCAACACACCACCTTCGAAGAGGCCGGTCATCTTGACGCAGAATTGAGCTTCCTGGATGTTGTCGCAGGAGTCAGCAAAGAGGACGTGGTGTTGGGGTAGAGCATCGGCACAGGTACGCTCACTGGTAGAGTCACACTGGAAACACCGGATCCCAGCAGCTGTGGGCAAGCAGGAAGAGTAGGCCACCACACCCATCAGTATGTAGCATTCAACATACGCTTTTACAACACTTTATATAATAAAGACAAGTCATGCGTATTTTAACACAAAATAAAAAAATTAATACATATAAAAAACCTATCATGCATATCAAAAATAAACAAATCCTAGTATGGAAAAGGAATTTTTTTTTTTTTTTTTGAAAAATCATAGGCACAAATATTTTGGGGTATTCCTAGATGAATGGAAAAGGATTTTTTTTTTAAATCATAGGCACAAATAATTTGGGGTATTCCTAGATGAATATAAAAAATACAATTCTTGAAATTTATACAAGGGCGACTCTCACATGCATGACAAATTAGGAATACTGAGAACAACTTAATACTGTGACAGCTTAATTAATACCATGAACAATCTGGTTTATATCACATCATGGTAGTGTAGCATGTTACTGCCTGAGTACATGTAATGTTGCTATGCGTGTTGACATGCATATTTGTCTCATCTTTGTGACACTACCGTAGGATTTCATTACTCCAAGCAATTGCTACATTTCCCTCGCCATTGTTTACATTTGTATCGCCATTTTTACCCGGATAGGGACAGAGTAGAAAAGGAGACGGGGAACAACTGAAGGAAACTGTATATTCTTGGACTGTAGGAAGGCATTTGACACAGTACTGCACAAGAAACTTGGGCAAAAACTAAAGATGCAGGCAGGAATAACAGGGACGGTATTACAGTGGATCAAAGAAAACCTAACAAAAACGAGACAATGTTTGGGAAGTGGCATTAAGTGTGAACAGACAAGTGTGACGTGGGGTTCCACAAGGATCAGTACTATTTCTGGTGTATATGAATGGCATGCCAGAAGAGATAGTCTGATGTGAACCTAATGATGAGATTATAACCAGGAGAGGACAAGGAAATGCTGCAGGATTAGTTTGACGAGCAGTTATGTGGAACTCGTCTCCATCAAATACAAGACTAAGAAAATTGGGGAAGGAAAAAAACATCAAAATCTACGTTCAGACTTGGGAAACAAAGACTGCAAACCTCATCTCGGAGAAAGCATTGTGCCGAGCATATTGCCTGAGGCGCACGCACATAAACCATATAACCTATGTAGCAAATGTGGATTTGACGAATCTAAGATTAGGTTTCAGGGATTTAAAGAGTCATCCACAACAATATATATGACATGTCAAGCCCATCTTGGAATATGAATCACCCGCATAAAACCCACATCTAAGAAAGCATATTAAGAAGCTGGAAAACTTCATGGGTTTGCAACTGAACTAGTCCTGGAGCAAAGGGGTACGAGGAGAGACTAGAGGAATTAAATATGATGACATTAGAGAATATAAGGACCAGGGGAGACACGATAACAACATGCAATATACTCAGAAATTAATGGAGTGGTCAGGGATAGGCTGTTCGAGAGGCGGGAAACAGGTATACGAGGGAACAGCTGGAAGTTGAAAATGCAGATGAATTACAGGGATATAAGTATTATTTAGCTCGAGAATGGTCAGTGGAATGACCTGGACAATGAAGTGTTAGAGGCAGGATCTATATATAGTTTTGAAAATTCGTATGACAGGTCTCACGATGCTAGGAGAGAGTGAACGCACTAACGGCCAATACCCGAAGCAGAGCCAGGAGCTGAGACTCGACTTAAGAAACCACACACAGACGAGTGCAACATTAGCATCCTGGGAAAGACACATCACCCTCCTGGCCACTCTCGGTTCAGTCTTAAAGAGTGAGAGTCGAGCAGCGTTCAATATCTCCTCTGAGACAAATAATCTGCAAGACCATGACCACAAGAAAGGAGATCAAGTGAAAGAGTGTAGAGGGGGAGGCAAGGGGAGACGGGGAGAGGGTGGAAAGAGGAAGAAAGGGAGGGCGAAAGAGATGAGAGGAAGAGGGAATGAGAAGGGAGAGGAGGGAAGGAGTGGGAGAGATAAAGCAGAGTAAAAAAGGAAGGAGGCGAGGGAGGGAGAAAATGTACAGAGTGAGGTAAATGAAGTATGTTCACCAGGTGCCAGATCAACCAGGCTGTGACAGATATGTGAGGCAGCGGGCCTCCAGCAGCAACAACCTGGTTGACTAGGCAAGCACCAGACGAGCCTGGCCCATGGCCGGGCTCAAAAGGTAGAGAAACTCTCGAAACTCTTCATGCAACTTCAGTGGCATACGCATGACTAGAGCATTTTATTACTGCGTTCAGAAAGAAGAACAATGGATCCCTCAAAGCTCTACATAAGACACAGGTTTGTTAGTAGTTTTGGTTTTGACTTTTAGGTCGGTAAATTATTTGATATTTTACATTAGTTTTGAAAGGTCGTTAATTCCAATGCTTGTATTAATTTTAGGGTGAGGCTACCAGCCTGAGCGTATCCAGGCCGGGGTGTATATATTGTCAAAGGTATAGAGGAGAAGAAAAAATGGAGAAGGGGAGTAATGGAGGTTAAGAAGAGATGGAAGAGGACAATGAGAAGGATGAAAGACAGGAGAAGAGAGGCAGGAGTAATACTATATTACAGCGACGTACACTAAACCCGCAGGGCTCGTACAACACTTGAGGAATAGAAAGTAATCAGATTTGATTTGAGGAAACGGAAGGTAGGTCCCATTTCTCGTATCAAGAACTTTTGAGTAGTATCAAGGCAGGAACCTTGATGGAGAGGAATGAGAAGTGGGAGGGAGGGAAGAAGAGGGGGAGGGGCAGAGAGGAATGGTAGGGTGGGAGAAGGAAGGGGGAGAGGAATGGTAGGGTGGGAGAAGGAAGGGGAGAGAGGAATGGTAGGGTGGGAGAAGGAAGGGGAGAGAGGAATGGTAGGGTGGGAGAAGGAAGGGGAAGAGAGGAATGGTAGGGTGGGAGAAGGAAGGGGGAGAGAGGAATGGTAGGGTGGGAGAAGGAAGGGGGAGAGAGGAATGGTAGGGTGGGAGAAGGAAGGGGGTGAGAGGAATGGTAGGGTGGGAGAAGGAAGGGGGTGAGAGGAATGGTAGGGTGGCAGAAGGGAGAAGAGGAGGAAGAGGGAGAGTTCCTGGACATAAAAACACCACCATCGTCACCAGATAAACACATTCTTTAAACACACACAAGTACACACACACACACACACAAGCGCGCAGACACACACACACACACACACACACACACACACACACACAAAGTAAAGACAGCATCAAGGGGGGCCATCGGGAAGGAAGGAGATATAACTTACGCTACGGCCGTATCTGCCTACCAAGCAGGGCCAAGGAGCGAAGGGGGTGAGCAGCTGAGAGCAGTGGAGAGGGGAATAGGGCAAATGCAGATGAACGATCATGCCACCAAGAGCGACAGGAAAAAAAAATGGGAGAAACAGGAACCTGAGCTGCAGAGGGAAAGGCAATGGGAGGAGAGGGCAAAGGCAGTGTTTATTCATGGGCTGAAGGAGAGAGAGGAAAGGACACACACTGAAAGACGGCAGGCAGAAAGAAAGGAGATTGAGAGCATACTCAAAGAAATAGGCGAAGAAGACATGTCTGAGATTGTAAATTTTCAGAGAATAGGGGGGTACTCAAAGGGGAGAAAACGACCGCTCAAGCTGATTCTCAGGACAGAAACAGAGAGGGACAGAATCCTCCAAGAGAAACCACGATTGAAGGAAACGGAAGAATACAAAAGGGTGTTCCTAGACAGGGACAGAACAAAAACAGAACGACAGCAGCTGAGGGAGAGGGCACAAAGGCGAAAGGAGCAAGGAGGAGAGACAAGGACAGAATCAGTAGAGGACAACCAGAGCAGGGCAGAGCAACAAGAACAAGCACACACAGAACCATCCCCAACACCCAACAATCAAGAACACTATCCCAACACAAACTACAACCCACACTCACAGCCCCCACCCAACACTCCACTATAGAATCCCACAGTATACCGCCAGGTCCCCCACCCTCACAGACCCCCAAAACACAGTAGTACAGAGGAAACTAAAGGTATGGTACACCAATGCTGATGGAATAACAAATAAGTGGGAGGAGTGGCACGAAAGAGTCAAAGAGGGATCACCTGACATAATAGCTCTCACAGAAACCAAGCTCACAGGTATGATAACAGATGCCATCTTTCCAATGGGATACCAGATCCTGAGGAAAGACAGAGGGAACAGAGGGGGTGGAGGAGTGGCACTGCTGATCAAAAACCGATGGGATTTTGACGAGCTGGAGAGAGGAGACAGAGGAGAAGCAGGGGATTACATAGTAGGAATGCTACAGTCTGGAGGTCCCAAGGTGGTAATTGCAGTGATGTATAACCCACCACAGAACAGCAGGAGGCCAAGGCAAGAGTATGATGAGAGTAACAGAGCGATGAATGACACACTGGCAGAAGTGGCCAAAAGGGCTCATGCGAGCAGGGCGAAGCTGCTGATCATGGGTGACTTCAACCATAAGGAAATCGATTGGGAGAACTTAGAGCCACATGGGGGCCAAGAAACGTGGAGGACTAAGATGCTGGAGGTGGTACTGGAAAATCTCATGTACCAACACGTAAGGGACACTACCAGAGAGAGAGGAAAGGACGAACTAGCGAGACTGGACCTAGTATTCACCGTGAGTAGTACAGATATTGAGGACATCACACATGAAAGCCCCCTTGGGGCCAGTGATCATATGGTTCTAAGTTTCGAATACATAGTAGAGTTACAAGTGGAGGGGGAAGCAGGAAGGGCTGCACGAATGAAGCCAAAGTACAAGAAAGGTGTTAAGTAAAAGGACACAAATGCAACTAATGAGACATTTTATTGTGGCAACGTTTCGCTCTCCAGGAGCTTTTTCAAGCCGTTACAAGCAATGCATGTTGTTGTTGTATGTTCGCCGGTACATCCGGCCCGGGTCTTCTCCAAATGGTGACCCGGCATTGGCCCCCTGGGTAGAGGGTACAAGCAATACATGGACACAGAGGGTATATATATACTCTCAAAGTGAGGTGTAATACTAGTGGTGGTAGAAGTAGTAATAGTAGTAGTAATTGTTTTTATCACCTTTTACTCATGTGCAAGTTGATTGTTCTACCTTATTGTATTACTACTACTACTACAACTTATCACTACTACTTCTACCACCACTAGTAATACACCTCACTTTGAGAGTATATATACACCCTCTGTGTCCATGTATTGTTTGTAACAGCTTGTAAAAGCTCCTGGAGAGCGAAACGTTGCCACAATAAAATGTCTCATTAGTTGCATTTGTGTCCTTTTACTTAACATATTGTCGGTAATTCTACCAATATTAATACAAGAAAGGTGACTATGTGGGCATGAGGAACTTCCTGCACGGAGTTCAGTGGGACGAGATGATGGAATATATGACAACAATTTGCAAGGAAGCTGAGGAGAGGTTTATACCCAAGGGTAACAGGAGAAGTGAAAAAGACAGGATGAGCCAATGGTTCACCCAAAGGTGCAGGGAAGCCAAAACCAAGTGTGCAAGGGAATGGAAGAGGTACAGAAGGCAAAGAACCCCGGAGAATAAGGAGAGCAGTCGTAGAGCCAGAAATGAATATGCACAGATCAGAAGGGAGGCCCAAAGACAGTACGAGAATGACATAGCAGCGAAAGCCAAATCTGACCCAAAGCTGCTGTACAGCCACATCAGAAGGAGAACAACAGTCAAGGACCAGGTGATCAGGCTGAGGAAGGTAGAAGGGGAGGTCACAAGAAATGACCGGGAAGTGTGTGAGGAGCTCAACATGAGATTCAAAGAGGTGTTCACAGAGGAGATAGAAGGGCCTCCAGAAAGGAGGAGAGGTAGGGTACACCATCAGGTGCTGGACACAATACACACAACTGAGGAAGAAGTGAAGAGGCTACTAAGCGAGCTAGATACCTCAAAGGCGATGGGGCCGGATAACATATCTCCATGGGTCCTGAGAGAGGGAGCAGAGGAGCTATGTGTACCGCTAACAACAATCTTCAACACATCTATCGAAACAGAGCAACTACCTGAGGTATGGAAGACAGCAAATGTAGTTCCAATTTTTAAAAAAGGAGACAGGAACGTAGCACTAAACTACAGACCAGTGTCACTGACATGTATAGTATGCAAGGTCATGGAGAAGATAGTCAGGAGAAGAGTGGTGGAGCACCTAGAAAGGAATGAGCTTATGAACGACGGCCAACACGGTTTCAGGGACGGGAAATCCTGTGTCACAAACCTACTGGAGTTCTACGACAGGGTGACAGCAATAAGACAAGAGAGAGAGGGGTGGGTAGATTGCATATTCTTGGATTATAAGAAGGCGTTTGACACAATTCCACACAAGAGATTAGTGCAGAAGCTGGAGGACCAGCAGGGGTAACAGGGAAGGCACTACAATGGATCAGGGAATACCTGTCAGGAAGACAGCAGCGAGTCATGGTACGTGGCGAGGTGTCAGAGTTGGCGCCGGTGACGAGCGGGGTTCCACAGGGGTCAGTCCTGGGACCAGTGCTGTTTCTGGTATTTGTGAACGACATGACGGAAGGAATAGACTCCGAAGTGTCCTTGTTTGCAGATGATGTGAAGTTGATGAGAAGAATTCAATCGGACGAGGACCAGGCAGAACTACAAAGGGATCTGGACAGGCTGCAAGCCTGGTCCAGAAAATGGCTCCTGGAGTTCAACCCCACCAAGTGCAAAGTCATGAAGATTGGGGAAGGGCAAAGAAGACCGCAGACGGAGTACAGTCTAGGGGGCCAGAGACTGCAAACCTCAATCAAGGAAAAAGATCTTGGGGTGAGTATAACACCAGGAACATCTCCTGAGGCGCACATCAACCAAATAACTGCTGCAGCATATGGGCGCCTAGCAAACCTAAGAACAGCATTCCGACATCTTAATAAAGAATCGTCCAGGACCCTGTATACTGTGTACGTTAGGCCCATACTGGAGTATGCAGCACCAGTTTGGAACCCACACCTAGCCAAGCACGTGAAAAAGCTCGAGAAAGTGCAAAGGTTTGCAACAAGACTAGTCCCGGAGCTAAGGGGTATGTCCTACGAGGAGAGGTTAAGGGAAATCGACCTGACGACACTGGAGGACAGGAGAGACAGGGGGGACATGATAACAACATATAAGATACTGAGAGGAATTGACAAAGTGGACAGAGACAGAATGTTCCAGAGATGGGACACAGCAGCAAGGGGACACAGTTGGAAGTTGAAGACTCAGATGAATCACAGGGATGTTAGGAAGTATTTCTTCAGTCACAGAGTGGTCGGGAAGTGGAATAGTTTAGGAAGCGATGTAGTGGAGGCAGGCTCAATACATAGCTTTAAGAAGAGGTATGACAAAGCTCATGGCGCAGGGAGAGTGACCCAGTAGCGGCCAGTGAAGAGGCGGGGCCAGGAGCTATGAATCAACCCCTGCAACCACAACTAGGTGAGTACACAAGCACACACACACACACACAAGCACACACGCACATACACACGCACACACATACACCCCCCCCAAGGCCAAGTGTCTATTAACAAGTGCCTTTGACAACTAGTAACTACTACACACACGACACACTCAAACATATAAAAAAAAAACCAGGCCAGACCAAGTGTCTATCGACAAGTGCTGCTGACAAGTGCTGCTGACAAGTGCTGCTGACAACTACACACACCGCCTCCCTATGTCTGACAGTGCAGAACCACTTCTCATGCATCATACACTAGTGTAAAGCATACTATGCTGTATCCAGCTCCCCCACATACTACATATCTTATACATGTATGTATGCAATGCATATATGTATGTGTGGGTGTGGTTGGATATCTTATTACATCCATCTTTCTCTTCGTCGTCCCCATTTCCCGTCGTGTGTCTCCTGAGTATAATGTCTCTTGCTCTCGCATGATGGAGATATCTTGATTAAAGTTCCATTTCTGCTGTGTATGTGATAGGTTATCCTGGGAGATGATAACATCTAGGTGATAGTAACTCCAGCTCTGCTGCAAGGAAACCTTTGACGCTGTAGTAGCTGATGAACCCTTACCACAATATTTGACGATATCCTCATTGACCTACTAAAGTCTCACAGCTCAAGCTGACACTACTGAAATCTCCCAGCTGAAGCCAACAGGTTTCAACACCCTGTATGGGCACCATTCTGCGTGATGGAATATGACAGGGAAACATAAGATAGTTTTTGTCCTCCCCTTTCCCGGGTAATTATCATATAGAATAAGGTCCAGCACACTGCTGATTTATGCAATTTGTTAAAAAAAATCATCTTACATGTTTATGTGAGAGAAGAAGCTATGAATCCTGCCAGTGTACCTGGAGGGTCTTCCGGGGGTCACACCCCCGTGGCCCAGTCCTTGACCAGGCCTCCCGGTGGATCAAGGCCTGATCAAGTAAGCTGTTATTGCTGTTAAAGCCTGTGACAAGTATAGTAATGGTGTAGATGTATATACAATACGTACAAAAGGAATAACTGTAAAAGGTAGGCAGGTGGACCTCTAGCTTCCTAAAAAGGATGAACCAAGCAGCAAGTGAACAGTTTACCGCGAGGTCTCCAGTGAGTAGCTTAGGGCCTCAACGCACAACACTCGCCACAATTGTTTTGATCGTTTTCGCGTCAGTCAGATGAAGATACAAATCACAACACTGACACGTGTTTCCCAGACGATACTAGAATTGGTATGTGCGGTATCCATCGAAAGTACAGCAAGACTAAGCTGATGTAAACCAAAGAACATTGTTACTGCCACAACGAGAAAATTGATGGGCTGGATAACAAGAAGCGTTAAACCAAAGATACACAGGCAACAATAATACTCTACACACACACACACACACACACACACACACACACACACTCTAGATTCTACTACTGTTAGTATGTAACAGCCTCACTCAAGGTAGGTGTAACTGCACACCTGGAGAATATACTGAGAAATCTCAAAGCCTTTCTAAAGTCAAACACTAAACTTCCTGTGAAAGGTTAAAATCCCTTAAAGTGTACTTCCAAAGTGTACTTCCTGGATCGTCAGCGAGAAAGATGTATCAAAGTTTACACATGGACGATGCTGAAGGGATTGATCCTAAATGTTCACGCTGAAATTATCTACAGAACACCCAAAAGGAAAAGTACACTGAGATAAATCATTATACCTTTGAAGAGTTTCGAGAGTATGCTCAACACCTTACCTACCTACATAAAGAAAATACCATATAGACCTCTAACTTCCTTTAAGATTATTATTATAATCAAATAGAAGCGCTAAACCACAGGGGTTATACAGCGACTTCCTTTAAGAGGGAGCTTCATAATTTCAAGAAATAAATTATTGATTACTCGAGCTTGTGTCTATGTTAGCTACATGCAGGGAGCACTAACAGTCTGACTCGCCAAGCGAGAGGCAGCGGAGGCGATGATCACCATAACTATTATAAAAGTAAAGCACAGGAAGGCAAGATCATCTATCAAAGTAACTGATTCACGCTCTTATTTCCAGAAAACGTGTGAGCAGCAGTGTATTGATTCCCTCTTGGAATATCGATTCTCTTAATTATTCACTGCTTGCTTTAACCTAATTTCTCCGTGGAGGTGTGTATAAAAACTGGGTGTTACAGTACGTAGGTAATACACGACCACCTGTATGGCCAGGCTTATCCTAGTACCTGCGACATTACTTAGGTGCTCACCACAGAAAAGTCCAATCTTAGTCTCCACCTGGGACCGCCTTCACGCCAGTGAGAAGAGGGAGATAGGTGGGTGGGGAGGGAGAGAGGGAGAGGGAGAGGGAGAGAGGGAGAGAGGGAGAGAGAAAGAGACAGAGAGAGAGAGAGACAGAGAGAGAGAGAGAGAGAGAGAGAAGAGAGACGAGAGAGAGAGAAGAGAGAGAGAGAGAGAGACAGAGAGAGAGAGAAGAGAGAGAGAGAGAGAGAGAGAGAGAGAGAGAGAGAGAGAGAGAGAGAGAGAGAGAGAGAGAGAGAGAGAGAGAGAGAGAGAGAGACAGAGACAGACAGACACACTTTTTTCAGTCACAGAGTTCCCAGGAAGTGGAATAGTCTGGGAAGTGATGTAGTGGAGGCAGGATCCATACATAGTTTTAAGGAGAGGTATGATAAAGCTCATGGAGTAGGAAGAGTCACCCAGTAGCGACCAGTGAAGAAGCGGGGCCAAGAGCTATGAATCGACCCCTGCAACCACAACTAGGTGAGTACACTCTCAAACACACGAGTGGAAGAGAGAGAGGAGCGGGACTGATAGAAAAGACAAGAGTAAGAACAGAGTTGAGATTGGCAGGACTGACAGCACTGGTGAGTCTACCTGGCAAGATTAGCAGGACTGACAGTACTGGTGAGTCTACCTGGCAAGATTGGCAGGACTGACAGTACTGGTGAGTCTACCTGGCAAGATTGGCAGGACTGACAGCACTGGTGAGTCTACCTGGCAAGATTGGCAGGACTGACAGCACTGGTGAGTCTACCTGGCAAGATTGGCAGGACTGACAGCACTGGTGAGTCTACCTGGCAAGATTGGTTATGGCACTGACAGTACTGGCGAGGCACTGACTGACAGTACTGGCGAGGCACTGACTGACAGTACTGGTGAGACACTGACTGACAGTACTGGCGAGGCACTGACTGACAGCATTGGTGAGTCTACCTGGCAAGATTGGTTATGACACTGACAGTACTGGCGAGGCACTGACTGACAGTAATGGCGAGGCACTGACTGACAGTACTGGCAAGTCACTGACTGACAGCATTGGTGAGACAATGACAGTACTAGCGAGATACTGACGGTACTGAGAGAGACTGACGGTACAGACGAGACACTGACAGGTACTGGCGAGTCACTGACTGATAGTACTGTAGATAATGACAGTAATGGCGAGCACTGACTGACAGTACTGGCGAGTCACCTGTCAGTACTGGCGAGACACGACTGACAGTACTGGTGAGGCACTGACAGAACTGGTGAGTGACTGACAGTACTGGCGAGACACTCACGGTACTGTTGAGACACTGACTGACAATACTGGTGAGACACTGACTGACAGTACTGGTGAGACACTGACTGATAGTACTGGCGAGACACTGACTGACAGTACTGGCGAGACACTGACTGACAGTACTGGCGAGGCACTGACTGACAGTACTTACGAGACAATGACTGACAGTACTGGCGAGACAATGACAGTACTGGCGAGACACTGACTGACAGTACTGGCGAGACACTGACTGACAGTACTGGCGAGACACTGACAGTACTGGCGACACTGACAGTACTGGCGAGGCACTGATTGACAGAACTGGCGAGGCACTGACTGACAGTACTGGTGAGACACTGACAGTACTGGTGAGACACTGACGGTATTAGCAAGACACTGACACAGTACTGGCGAGGCACTGACAGACAGTACTGGCGAGGCACTGACAGACAGTACTGGCGAGGCACTGACAGACAGTACTGGCGAGGCACTGACAGACAGTACTGGCGAGGCACTGACAGACAGTACTGGCGAGGCACTGACAGACAGTACTGGCGAGGCACTGAATCACAGTACTGGTGAGACACTGAATCACAGTACTAACGAGACACTGAATGACAGTACTAACGAGACACTGAATGACAGTACTAACGAGACACTGACTGACAATACTGGTGAAACACTGACTGACAATACTGGTGAGACACTGACTGACAGTACTGGTGAGACACTGACTGACAATACTGGTGAGACACTGACTGACAATACTGGCGAGACACTCACAGTACTGTTGAGACACTGACTGACAATACTGGTGAGACACTGACTGACAGTACTGGTGAGACACTGACGGTATTAGCAAGACACTGACACAGTACTGGCGAGGCACTGACAGACAGTACTGGCGAGGCACTGACAGACAGTACTGGTGAGACACTGAATGACAGTACTGGTGAGACACTGAATGACAGTACTAACGAGACACTGACTGACAATACTGGTGAGACACTGACTGACAATACTGGTGAGACACTGACAGTACTGGTGAGAGACTGACTGACAGTACTGGCGAGACACTGACTGACAGTACTGGCGAGACACTCACAGTACTGTTGAGACACTGACTGACAATACTGGTGAGACACTACTGACAATACTGGTGAGACACTGGCTGACAGTACTGGCAAGACACTGACAGTACTGGTGAGACACTGACAGTACTAGCGAGACACTGAATGACAGTACTGGCGAGACACTGAATGACAGTACTGGCGAGACACTGAATGACAGTACTGGTGAGACACTGAATGACAGTACTGGCGAGACACTGACTGACAGTACTGGCGAGACACTGACTGACAGTACTGGTGAGATACTCACTGACAGTACTGGCGAGACACTGACTGACAGTACTGGTGAGATACTCACTGACAGTACTGGTGAGACACTCACTGACAGTACTGGTGAGACACTCACTGACAGTACTGGTGAGACACTCACTGACAGTACTGGTGAGACACTCACTGACAGTACTGGTGAGACACTGACAGTACTGGCGAGAAAATGACTGACAGTAGTGGCGAGAAAATGACTGACAGTAGTGGCGAGACACTGACTGACAGTAGTGGCGAGACACTGACTGACAGTAGTGGCGAGACACTGACGGACAGTACTGGCGAGACACTGACGGACAGTACTGGTGAAACACTGACGGACAGTACTGGTGAGACACTGACAGTACTGGCGAGGCACTGACTGACAGTACTGGCGAGGCACTGACCGACAGTACTGGCGAGGCACTGACTGACAGTACTGGCAAGTCACTGACTGACAGCATTGGTGAGACAATGACAGTACTAGCGAGATACTGACGGTACTGAGGAGACACTAACGGTACAGGCGAGACACTGACGGTACTGCAGAGTCACTGACTGAAAGTACTGGTGAGATAATGACAGTACTGGCGAGACACTGACTGACAGTACTGGCGAGTCACTGTCAGTACATAAGAACATAAGAAAGGAGGAACACTGCAGCAGGCCTGTTGGCCCATACTAGGCAGGTCCTTCACAATCCGTCCCACTAACAGAATATTTGCTCAACCCAATTTTCAATGCTATCCAAGAAATAAGCTTTGACAATTCTACCCACTCATGCGCGAGTCCCACTCAAATCCAACCCCTCTCACTCATGAATTTATCCAACCTAAATTTGAAACTACCCAAGGTCCTAGCTTCAATAACCCTACTAGGCAGACTGTTCCACTCATCAACTACCCTATTTCCAAACCAATACTTTCCTATATCCTTTCTAAATCTAAACTTATCTAACTTGAATCCATTATTGCGGGTTCTCTCTTTGGAGAGATATCCTCAAGACCTTATTTATATCCCCTTTGTTAATACCCATTTTCCACTTGTATACCTCGATCATGTCTCCCTCATTCTACGTCTTACAAGTGAATGTAATTTTAGGGTCTTCAATCTTTCTTCGTAAGGAAGATTTCTAATGCTATGTATTAATTTAGTCATTCTACGCTGAATGTTTTCTAACGAATTTATGTCCATTCTGTAATATGGAGACCAGAACTGAGCTGCGTAATCTAGGTGAGGCCTTACTAATGATGTATAAAGCTGTAATATAACCTCTGGACTTCTGTTGCTAACACTTCTTGATATAAATCCCAGTAATCTATTTGCCTTATTACGTACGCTTAGGCATTGCTGTCTTGGTTTAAGGTTGCTGCTTACCATCACCCCCAAGTCCTTCTCGCAATCTGTATGGCTAAGTTCTACGTTATTTAACTTATAAGTGCTTGGGTTATGGACACTACCGAGCTTTAGAACTTTGCATTTATCTACATTGAACTGCATCTGCCATTTTTCTGACCAGGAATTGAGTTTGTCTAAATCCTCCTGTAGTTCACTGACATCTACGTCTGAATCGATTATCCTACCTATCTTCGTGTCATCAGCGAATTTGCTCATATCACTAGAAATTCCCTCGTCAAGGTCATTTATATATATTATAAACAACAACGGGCCCAAAACCGATCCCTGAGGAACGCCACTTGTTACAGATCCCCACTCCGATTTAACCCCATTTATAAGAACATAAGAACATAAGAATGGAGGAACACTGCAGAAGGCCTACTGGCCCATACAAGGCAGGTCCTTATCAAAACCACCACTACCTAAGAATTTACTCCTGTACTCACGACACTAATCAAACCCAGCCCCTCCCACTCATATATTTGTCCAATCTCTTTTAAAGCCACCCAAGGTCCTAGCCTCTATCACCCTAATCGGAAGATTGTTCCACGCATCTACAACTCTGTTCGAAAACCAGTACTTGCCTATGTCCTTTCTAAATCTAAATTTATCCAATTTAAATCCGTTATTTCTCGTTCTTACTTGGTTCGATATCCTCAGTATTTTATTAATATCTCCTTTGTTTATGCCCATCATCCACTTGTACACCTCGATGATATCTCCCTCATTCTACGTCTCTCCAGAGAGTGGAGA
>WNWK01031440.1:0-22701 GCA_009830355.1 Cherax destructor
GTTACTTATTCCCTCAGTTGTTCGGAGCAATTGTCCTTCCCTATACCCCCAACTCCCGACAGACCTCCAACATCATCATAGTTGTGTCCCTCTGCCTCTTCCTAAACCGTCGGAGAACACAGGCCGATGGCCTGTCTCCCCACAAGACCTCCTCTAGTCCTCCTCTCACGTGTGTCGCATCAAATCGCTCATTCTGCAGTTCTCTCAGACGCTCTTTCAGAATACCCATCTCATCCATCCTAGAATTCCCGCCCCTTTTGTAACAATCCTCCAGTTGACCCTCCAAGTACCTCTGTAATCCGAATTTCCCCCAATTCTCTTCCCTGCCCATTTTTGTATAATACTCCCTAATACACGGCTTCGCCCACATTTCCCACCAACTCAGTAAGTCTCCCGCATGCTGACCTCTTTCCCATTGCCCCTGCCACCATGCAGCAAAACTTTCTCCCTCCCCAACTCCCTGCAGTAAACTTATATTTAGTTTCCAGTAGCTGTCATACCTTTTAATCATTCCTTCCCAGCTAATATCTGCCAACACACCCCTATGATCAGAATATCCCACGTCCATAGCTTCTACCCTACCAACCTGTATCTCCTTAGTTACATAAATCCTATCTAGGCGCGCCTGATATCCCTGCCTCACGAAAGTGTGCTCCACACACAAACCTCCTCCCCTAACTACATCCATCATCCCGGCTGCTCCTAATATCTCCCTCAGCACTCCCAGGACACAGCCCGCTCACCTGGGCTCTACATCCTTACCCCGTATGACACAGTTCCAGTCTCCTCCTATAATGGTTATCTCAGGCAGACCTCTCAAATGATACAGCAATACATCCTTTACGAAACGTTCCTTAGTACTCCTGCAGAGATCCGCCGGCATATACACACTTATAAAACTCACGCGTACATCTCCCCATACCCCGCCCACCCTCAACACCCTACCCTCCTCACCCGTCTCCCACGCTAATAACTTAAAAGGACTGACCTCGCGCATGAGAACAGCAGCCCCTCCCTTTAATTTCCCTGAATCACCTGCATACACTCTGTACCCATTCAAACACAATTCCTCGCACACCTGAAATTATGTTCTTGTACAAAACAAATATCTACCTTAAAACGTCTCATAGTCACCTCGAGCCATCGTCGTTTCACCTCGGCCCTAAGGCTGTTAACATTTATAGTGAGACTTCTGAAGACAACATAGGGGGTTTTCCTTGATACCTCTGGACTTTTGGCGCTCCTGCCTTCTCCTTCACCCCCTGACCACGTTTAAGCCCCTCTCTTCCTGACACCCCACCCTTTTCCCTGCAGGCCGCATCTACCCATGGCTGTGTACAAACTTTCTGCACGGGTGTGATCACGTCCTCATCAGACCCACCCACAGGCCTCTTACGTGAATCACCACTATAATCCATAGCCACATTTTCCAACTGTTCATCTTGCCTGTAAACTACAGCCACCACATCCTGCACCACCAGGTTAGATTCCCCATCATGTGATGTAAACACACCCTCCCCAGGCAGCTCCACAGACTCCACATGCCCATCACCAGGCTCTAAAGGGGACTCTTCTCCGGGCGTGCCAAGAAAATCTCTGAGGGCATCTTGCAAAATATGGGGCAAGTCCCCCTGTAAAATCCCCCCATCCACAGGTGCAATCCCCCTCCGTCTGTTCAACACCCGAGCCTGCAGGCAGTGTCTCACAGGTACCGCCAGTCCCATCCACCTCATCACTCCACCTTTTACTCTGTCCCACACTTGGTGGTACTTGCACCACACTCTCTGTCTTGTCAACCTCCTTGTTATCCATTCGTTCTTCCTGACGACGGTCAGTCCTCCTCCCACAAGCAGCTGCAACATGATCATACGCCCCACATAGTCTGCAGGTTCTTTGCTGACCGGCGTATGTGACGTAGACTTGACTCCTAAAATCTTCAAGGACAACATACGAAGGTATAGGCCTTCGGAGAGTCATTTTAAGGGAATATGACCCTTCCTGCAATCCTGCATAAATGCCGTCGGTCCATTTGCCCATCACTGCCGTATGAACCACTCCAAATTGTTGGAACGCTGCTCGAATATCCTCATCAATAACTTCAAATGGCACGTTTCGGACTCGAATGAAGGTATAATATCGAGACACAGCTCTCAAGCATACCTCCAGGCCAGCGTTGATCACCATTAGTTTGTCTTGAAAGCCGTCCACGATCCTCTCATATGCCGCTGTGTAGCAAACTTGATGAAGATATGATGCGCCCCATTCAGCGCTATGCCTGGTAATTCCTCAATTCCAATGCCATAAGCATCACGGATAATCGCAGGCAACAAAACATTCGAGTTATCCGGGTACACTGCTCCCTTCAATACTTCAACACAACACACATGGTGTTGAATCTCTTTCCACTAGCCGCCATATTGCTGAAAATCAGTAACTCTCTCGTTGGCCACCAGGAGTCAGCAACAAGAGAACCACTCAGCGCGAGGGCCAGGCGGCGAATGAAATCTTGTGTGATTGGAGTTTGTAATATACTCAGTCCTAGCTATTATTTTCTCCAGTTTTCCATAACGTAGTTGGAATTTGCCTTCATTGAACATCATATTGTTCTCTGTTGCCCATTGGAAAACTTGGTTTATATCTTCTTGGAGATTTGCCGTGTTCTCAATGGATGACACACTCATGCAGATCCTAGTATCATCTGCAAAGGATGATACAGTGCTATGGTTCACAGCTCTGTCTATGTCTGATATGAAAATGAGGAACAGGATAGGTGCGAGTACTGTGCCTTGTGGAACAGAGCTCTTTACTATGGCAGCATCCGATTTAACTCTGTTTACCACTACTCTTTGTGTTCGATTGGTTAGGAAGTTGAAGATCCATCTGCCTACTTTGCCAGTTATCCCTTTAGCACGCATTTTGTGTGCTATTACACCATGATCGCACTTGTTAAAGGCTTTTGCAAAATCTGTGTATACTACATCTGCATTCTGCTTGTTTTCCAGAGCATCTAAGACCATATCATAGTGGTCTAGCAGTTGCGAGAGGCAGGAGCGACCTGCTCTGAAACCATGTATGTATATATATATATATATATATATATATATATGCATACAAAAAGATCACAGTAAACAGGTGATATCATATAGTTCCTTGATAATGTGAGTAGTCACGAAAGCGCTTGGAATTCCTCTATTTTTTCATAGTGGATGTCTTGCATATATATATATATATATATATATATATATATATATATATATATATATATATATATATATATATATATATATCATTATAATCAGTGACAAACACGTAACAATATGTACTAGACATGTATCTCTCACACCTTACACCTGTTGCCATGTTCACCTAGCAGCAAATACAGGTACCTGGGTGTTAAACAAGCACAGTGTCTACCTACTGAGGCTCGCAAAACCCTATGTCTAGCCCTTATACAATATCATATGGACTACGCTTGCTCTTCATGGTACTCTGCCTTGACAAAAAAAAACTGAAAGATAAGCTGCAAATCACCCAGAACAAAATGATAAGATTCATCCTGGACCTGGGCCCAAGAGAGCATGTAGGCCAGGATGAATTACAACAATTGGATATGCTGAATATTGAAGACAGAGTAAAACAACTTAAATTAAATTGCTCACAAACAGTGTCCAGAATATCTTGCTGCCAATTTTGTCAAGGCTGGGAACCAAAGCAGTCATAGTACTAGGGGGAGAGAGCACAACTTTGTAGTACCCAGTCAGTGGCCAGGCTTCAAACACCTTTTATTGTACAGCAATAAAGGAATGGAACAGACTGCCTGCACATGTCAAAGCGAGTCATAGCATGAGCCAGTTCAAGAAGAGAACCAAAAGGTACCTAATGAATGTAGCGACAGAAAGGGAGGAGAATGATTTTTTATTTTTTTAGCTAACACACATGTATATGTAAATAACTCTTTTTACCTTATTCCTAGTATACATATATATTTTCTAATATAATAACATATATATATCCTACAATGTAAAATATTAAGGTATAAAAAGAACCCCAATGGAAATAAGTCACTCTGTCTGACTTTTTTGGGTTATCCTAGATTTTCTACACATATGCTGCTATGTATGATAATGTATGTAAATGTATTTGTGTATACCTGAATAAACTTACTTACCAGTCGACTGGTGTGGGTCGCATCCTGGGGGACAAGATTGAAGACCCCAATAATAATAATAATAATAACAATAATAATAATAATACTTTATTGAGACATGGTACAATGATACATGGTAGACAAGAAACATAGTTATTAATGAGATGTACATGCCAAAAGCCCCTAATATGCTGTGCATTGCGGGCATTCTTAGGACTTTTTTTTTTTATTGAAACACAAGTATAACATATACAAAACTCTTAAATACAAGAGAATATACAATAAAGCGATAACGTAAGGCAAAACCATCATCCCAAATACTGTGTACAAGACATACATTTTACAGTCAATATCATTACAACAACTCAACACAACCACACACTAACTAAAGAGCAGATATACAATGCGCTCTACACAAACCTACACCACTGAGAGCACACCCTTTCACACTATATACATTATGAGAACCCCATAGGGTCTCGAGACCAGCTCGGCCATATCACAAAAGTTACAAGTGATACATCAATACTAAACCACACATCAAAACCCCAACAGGACAATGTAAATGCCCTTCCACACACTATGTTCATACAAACACATACAACAATACATTGATACCCTTCCCTAAGCTAACCAACCTCGATCCCTCACGCACAATCACACGAGCTCCAACAACCGCAGTCAATGCCTCACAATACCCCCCCCCACGGGAGACCAGCCCGTCGGATACCCCTGACACTCACAAGGACCACAAGACCCCCATGGTGAAATCCCTGTAACCCACAGGAAAATCCCTCACCCACCTTCCCCATAGAGGTCCCTATTTCGGCACTTCGTTCTATAAAACCCTGCTGCCAGTGCCATCCGTCGTTCACTAACCCCTTTATCCCTCATAGCCCATGAAATGAAAACAAAATCTGCCATTACATACGCCACTGCCCTCTGAACCTCCACCCCCACTCCTCCCACATCCAAACTAAGTGCCCTCAACACTGACAATCCACCCCCACTAAGCAAATCACACGCCCCAACCATTCCCTCACAACACCCAAACGCTCACAAAAATATACACTATGAAACGCAGTGTCATCCTCCCCACAAGCTTGACACATCCCATCTACCCTAAGACCTCTGTTACGTAAAACCACCCCTGACGGTAAAATCCCATGAAGAAACCGGAAAAATACCTCCCGCACACATGGACGAAGCCGCAATCTCCTTAACCTCCCCCAAATATCCTTCCAAGCATACAGAGGGTACACCCCTTCCACCCCTGCCACCTCCCGAGACCGCACCGCCTTCTCAAGAGTCCTGACCCTCATATGTGAAGGATCTCTAACAATAAGTAGGACCCGTAACATGTCCTCACATTCCCTTAAATCCCTCCCTCCCCACCACCTCCTTATATCCTCATGCAGAAGGCCTATCCCTCCCCATCCCCAACCACCCTCAGGTAACCCCGCTTCACATAAACACTCTTCAATCTGCATTCCAATGGAATCAACCCTAGCCCTCCTGGCGTAACGGGAGCGTAACCACCCCCTTCGTAACCAATCACAACCCGATCCCCAAATAAAACGAAAACCCTATGCAACAACTTCTGAACGTCCCCCTGCACCAACGGGTACAATGCCGCCACATGCCATATTTTACTATATAGCAACACGTTAACCACTATTACCCGTTGGTGCAGCGTGAGATGTGACGGCCTCAAACCATCTAATCTACCCAACACCCTCTGTACTACACCCTCCGAATTAACCACCTCGCTTCCCTCGCATCTCTCATATACACCACACCACAAATCTTCACCCGATCCACTAAACACCACCTTCCACAAGAACCCCCGCCCACCATCCTCCCAGTCCCCGATCCATGAATTTCGACTTATCCTCATTTACATTCATACCCGTCGCTCCCAAAAACCTCAATGACCCTGCCCACACGCTCTAATCCCCCCTTTCCACAAGAATCGTCGTGTCATCCACATAGCCCACTATACCAGGATTCCCAACACCCAGATCCCCCTTTCCCTGCCCCCGAACAGACGCTTCTACAGCCCTATAAAATGGGTCCTGCAGGCATGCGAACAACAATTGAGACAGTGGGCAACCCTGACGTAAACCCCTTCCCATCCTGACACGCTGCCCCACCCTCCCATTCAACTGCACACACATACTTGCTCCCCAGTACAAAGTACGTGCCCAACTCACCATCTCCTTACCAAACCCCTGCCACCTCATAATGCTCCACAACGCTTCACGTTCCACACTATCATACGCTGCCCTCCAATCCAGTGCTAACACCCCCCCTCCCTCCTTCTGCCTACTCTCAATAAACCCCCGAATAACCCCATGCCCCACGTACATAGACCTTCCCGGCACCCCATATTGACTCCCAACAATAACCTTATCTAAGACCCTTTTCAATCGATTGCCTAATATTTTCGCAAATAACTTATAGTCCGGCACATAAGGAAATAGTCCTATAGTCCCTCACCGTCGTCTGACTAGTCCCCTTTGGCACCATAACCACAATAGCCGTAGACTGTGAATCCCCCAAGACATTCCCCTTCTTCATGACATTTAACAACTGCACTAAAAACCCCTTTAAAACCCCCCAATGCTGTATATAAAAATCACTCGGTAATCCATCTATCCCTGGCGCCTTACCCCTGCTCATACCCATCAAGGCCGTCCACACTTCATCCTCCACTATATCACCACTCAACCCCTCCTATCCCCCTCTCAAGTCCACATTGCACCCAACCACCCATATCCCTTAAAGCCTCCTCCTGCACCCTCCGCTCCTCATAGACGACCCATACCACCCATCCACATACCGTCCCATGCCCTCTGTCGTAACCAACTCTTGCCCCACCCTATACCCTCCCAAGTATTCATGCACACACAACCTTACAATTTCTGTCGCTCGACGCCTACATGCCTGCCCTCGCAGGACACATGCCGACGGCTTGTCACCCCATACCACCTCCTCTAACCCACCCGCCACCCTTGCAGCATCAAACCTTTCATTTTGCAAACCGATTTTATCTTTCAACCCCTCTATTTCCACAACAGGGTAACCCGCACTCCACATCCTCTCCCATAACAATCCCTTAACTGTCCCTCCAAATACCTAATAAGTCCATACGCAAACTGATTATCCTCCCTCCCCCGTCTAACATAGAAGTCCCTTATCTTGCCCTTAGCCACATTGTCCCACCAGAGTAACAAATCCCCATCCACACGCACCTCGGACCACAACCTGTCCCACAAACCCCCAAACGTATCCCTCCCCATTCCCTCTTGAAGCAACCGGACATTTAATTTCCAATAACTCCGTACCTGCAGGCAACCCCTCCCACCCCAAATCCACCAAAACCCCCCTGTGGTCCGAAAAAACCACATCCAACACACACACCCTCCTCACTTCCGCTCTCCTAGTCACATATAACCGATCCAGCCGAGCAGCATAACCTCTCCTCACAAACGTGTGCTCCACGTCCCATGCAGCACCCCCACATCCACCAACCCCACACCATGTAACAGATCCCCCAGCAAAACCGAACAATACCCCGCCCCCCTTGGTTCCACGTCTCTACGACGTGTCACACAGTTCCAATCACCACCCACCACCGCAATCGCAGGTAGCGATCGTAGGTGATAAACTAACACATCCCTCACAAAATCAGTCTTTACCCTACCATCCGCTTCCGCCGGACCATAAATACACACAAAGGACACCCGATCCCTCCCCCATGATCCATCCACCCGTATGACCCGCCCCTCCCCACCCTCCTCACTGTGATGGACAACAAACGGGCTAGTCTCCCTAATTAATATCGCCACACCCCCTTTCAATCTCAAGGAGTGTGTAGCGTAAACAGTGTATCCTTCAATCAGTAACTGACAACCATACTTGTGGTTATGTTCCTGTACAAAAACCACGTCTATACCATACCTCACCAAATACCCACGAAACCATTCACGCTTCATCTTATCACACAAACCATTAATATTCACAGTAAAGCACTTGAAACCGACAGAGGGGGTTTTCCTTTAGGCACTGGCACTTGCCGATCCCCTTTCCCCCGAGTGCCACCACGGTCACTCCCAGAGTCTCGGGAACCACCTTTCAAGAGTCTCTGTCCCTTGGGACCTCCAACATCACCCCTCGCTACATCAGCCCACATCTTCTTACCCGGACGTTGCGCCGGTGTGAGCACGTCGTCCATATCAGACTGGGCCGCTCTCTTCCGTGACGCACTTTCTTCCTCCATACCCACCTCCTGGAGGCCATCGAAGTGCACCTCCGCCTCCACGTGAAGCAGCCGTCCTGCGGCTGAGGCACTAGCCCCAGAGAGGCCACCCACCTCAGCTTCCCTGTCCCCCACTGACTCCAAGGCAGCTGCAGGTTCGTCCACACACACCTGACTTGGGGTGCCCAAAAGGTCCTGCAACACCATAGCAAACGCCTCCTCTGCTACCCTCTCATCAGCCGCCGATACTCCTCCCACGGCTCCAGGCTCCTGGACAGATGATTCCGGTACCCCTGGTAAGGTCGCACATCCATCCTCCAAAGATTCCGACCTGTCCACCTCAGCACTCCAACTTGCACCCGACATAGGGTTGTCCGACCCACGCTCCTCCGTACGATGCACCGAAGACTCGTTGATGTCCAACATCCTTTGGGCCCGTCCTTTTACCACACTACACAGCCATATGGTCATAGGCCCCACACAACCTGCATGTACGACGTTGCCCCGCATAGGTAACCATGACTTGAGTCCTGAAGTCCTCCAACAGTATGTAGGAAGGGATGGGATGGCGTAACGTCATTTTTAACGTAAACGTTCCTCCAGCAGACCTTGAAACATCCCTTCCGACCACCTGCCCACGTCGCCGTATGAACAGTTCCATATCTCTCAAAAACTGTTCTCAAATCAGCCTCCGTCGCCTCAAATGGGCAATTACGGACCTTGACCCAAACGTAGTACCTGGATACGTCGTGAAGACACACCGTTACTGCCGAATTCACATCCACAGGTACTTCCTGAAACCTGGCGACAATCCTCTCATACACATCGGCAGTGCGAAGCTTAATGAAGAATCTATATGCACCATTTATAGCCACACCACACAAATCGTCATTCTCCAATCCGTAGACGTCGCGTACAATGGTAGTCAGTAGAACAGAAGCATTCTGGCCTGACACAGCCCCACGAATCATCTGGATACACACAGTGTTAACTCGGCGACGACCCAACTGCGCCATGTTGTGAAAACAACAATGTGTATATATATATATGCATACAAAAAGATCACAGTAAACAGGTGATATCATATAGTTCCTTGATAATGTGAGTAGTCACGAAAGCGCTTGGAATTCCTCTATTTTTTCATAGTGGATGTCTTGCATATATATATATATATATATATATATATATATATATATATATATATATATATATATATATATATATATATATATATATATAAAATATAATCATTATAATCAGTGACAAACACGTAACATGTTCACCTAGCAGCAAATACAGGTACCTGGGTGTTAAACAAGCACAGTGTCTACCTACTGAGGCTCGCAAAACCCTATGTCTAGCCCTTATACAATATCATATGGACTACGCTTGCTCTTCATGGTACTCTGCCTTGACAAAAAAAAACTGAAAGATAAGCTGCAAATCACCCAGAACAAAATGATAAGATTCATCCTGGACCTGGGCCCAAGAGGCATGTAGGCCAAGATGAATTTTTTTTTTTTTTTTTTTTTATATTTTTATTTAAATTCATTATACACAAATATAACATTACAATAGTAAACTATGAAAATCCAAAAGACCAACAACAACTAACCAAAAAACAGCCACATAGGAACAGTCTATGCACATGAAAGAGATTAATACATATCATAAAATACCAATTGTCTCCCCTACAAACCCTCCCCCACACTACATAAACCCCATGTTCATGATCAAGTGTTCAAAACAAAGTGCATACATATCCAGAATGGAGCACATTGAGCCATGTCCATCTTCAACAAACCTTTACCAATATCCTAGACATGCCATTACATATATTGATTTTTTCCCGGAAACCAATGATATATCCAAAACATAATCTTTCTTGCTTACTGCCTATACACAAAACAACACGTATAATGATCAATAATGAATGTACACATGTACATTCTAATATGTACAAGTTATAATAAATATATGTACCCCTTTGCCTGATACCACTGTCTCTAGCATTGTGGTAATACATGAATTACAACTAATTACGTTAGAACCCCTACCGACACCCCAACAAATTATTTACAACATGAAATGTAACAACGTCTACACACTTAGACGTATTAATATGAACACTAAGAACCACTGAAATGCCCCACACAAGAATAACATGTTACATACAATACATAAATATGGCACACATAATACAACACACAAATATTAAGTATAACATTACACATCTTCAAGAAACACCAAATACATGAATGCCAAAAAAACAAAACAATCTTATTCCTCATATCAACGTCATCACATTACATACAAATTTAAACTTTAAAATCTACCGCAACAAACCCATCATCCAACAAAACACCGACTCATGCACTGATATCCCAGAGTAACACCACTGTAACTGTGTTTTCCATAACATTGAAATGACAACAGATGCACGTATGCAACCACTCATAATGCACTGCATCGTCCCATTCCATAGGAACGCTGCTATACCATATTTAAACAACCTCCTCACACCAATTGAAATGCACAGTACTGGACAAACCCTCACTCTCCCCTTACTGACCCCCCCCTTTTTCACCCCATCCCTTCTTGCATACTTTCCTCTGCTCTAGTCATGCGTCCCCACCCAAATCAGGTGTTAGTAGTCCCCGTGCCCTCATCGGCCCCCTCCAAACCCCACACACCTCTATTTCACCTTTCCCCAAAACACTCACCTCCTGTCAACACACTCACTCCACCTATAGCCTGGATGTCCAGCCCCTTGTTAGGACCCCCATAGATCCCCCATACTCATGTTCCTGTACCCTCCGCAAAAGCCGACTCCCATCCCCTACCATACACCACCCTATAGCCAGGATGAATTACAACAATTGGATATGCTGAATATTGAAGACAGAGTAAAACAACTTAAATTAAATTGCTCACAAACAGTGTCCAGAATATCTTGCTGCCAATTTTGTCAAGGCTGGGAACCAAAGCAGTCATAGTACTTTTTTTTTTTTTTTTTTTTTATATTTTATTTAAACCTTATGTACATAACCATCTGACTGCAAGAACAAAACCGTTCTGCATCATTCGACATAACATAGTACAGAACAGTTTATCACTTACAATAAGTAAAAAACCTTATCGCCCAAAAGTAACAATACATAACATTGCCACAACATACACTAAAACATGTCAAAACAACAAAATAATTTCAAAGAAAACTAAGCATACCAAAGTTATCAAAAACATACAATCATGACATATGCATCACATTATAAAATACCCTACCTACTTCTTCAGCTTATTTACAACCATCCTACCAAAATATATGAAAGGGAAAGGACCCTCCCACTTTCAAACACCACTGACAGTGACAGTGTTTCGTACAAAACTACTTCTAACTCAAAATTTACAAAAATTATGTCTCATAAAAGACGAAAAAATGGAAAACATTTTCAAATATTCGCGAATAAAACATAATAAATCACTTAACCCAACCTAGCTAAACATAGAAAAAAAAACTAAACCTAAACAAAAATGATATCAATATTGCATCACATTTTCATAACTCATTAACATTAGGTGATAAAAATAAAGTATTCATAACTCATAGTACTATAAGCTTTAAGAAAAAAACAATCCTAATCCATTAATATCCAAAAACATGATCCTATCACCTACACAACCCTACATATACTATAAGTACTATAGTGTCCTACACCTAAAAACACACTGTACAAAAATTTCAAAAGAGACAGATATCTCGTTACAAACATAGGAAAACACAGCATAGAGTGGCCATAAGGCACTACCAAAATTACCACAATACCTACTCGAATAGAAAAACTAAACATAGAACAACAAATGATAACATGAAAACATCGTTGAAATGATACACGAACAAAAAAGTAATAACCGAAAATTTTCACAAAACTTCAGCAGAATCCTGCATCACCACTCACTTAAAGAATAATTAATACATCAAAAAGTACACCCCAAACAAAAAGGTGGACATATCCATATATACATGAAAAACATACCAAAATATCATACCATATATTTTACTTAATATAACAAAATATAACAGAAAACTCCACCTGTATCCATTTACATTTTTTCCAGCCAAACAATACAATAACAGCCTCATACCCTTGATAGGCACCTCACATTTCACTGTAATGGACAAAATAACTACATCTTTACTATAACACTTTCATCTGCTTCACTGACCAAACTAAAAATTACGAAACTTCTGCACCTCACCACTGAAACGCAGCCACAAAGGAAAAACCTCTGCCCCGTCTACAGGGCACCTAAATACCCCTAATAACCCTAAGCTCCACAGCTATCTACTAAAAATAAAAACTCCTAACCTGAAACTTTACGCTCCACTCACCTTCCTACCATTCCCCACCCCAACCCACCCACTCTTTCACTCGCCCCTCTCAAACTTAATAAACTTCCCACGGTCATATTCCTGTAAACTTCAGGAAAACACGTGACCCACTTCCTACCATAAATCTCCCTATTCCTCACTTTTGTTCTTACAAACCCGCCGCTAACGCCTTAATTAAAACAGCCCTTTCCACATCCCTCATCATCCAAGTCTTATAAATATAATCCAGCATTATATAGGTTATACCCCTACGTACGCCTTCCGGGAGATTACTCAGCTCCAAACTTAGGGCTTTTAAAACCGACACTTTTTCCCCCCCTACCCAACCTAATACCCTATCCATCCATACTCTGACTAAACCCAAACTTTCACAGAAATATACTGCATGAAATGCTGTCTCCCACTCCCCACACTTAAGACATTCCCCATCCTTCACTAACCCCATCACATATAAAAGACTCCTCGACGCCAGTATACCTTGCAAAACCTGTAACCCACTTCTCTAACCCTCGGTGCGACCCTAACTTTCCTCAACCATTCCCAAATGCTCTTCCACTCATACTTTGGATACATAGCTTCCCCTTGCACCACTACCTCCCTTCCTCCAATCACATCCAACCTACGCAATTTTATACTCTCGGGTTCCTTAGCCACTAACAAAAACCGAAGGATACTCTCACATTCTATTAATTCTTTACCCCCCCACCACTTTCGCACCTCTCTCATCACTCCACCTATTTTCCTACCCCCTGTCCCTCCCATCATTAAAAATTCCTGCTTCAAAAACACACTCCTCAATCTTCTCCTCAAAGGCACCAACCCCAAACCCCCCCACTTTACACGAGTTTCTACCACTGCCTTACTGAGCCAATGCCTTCCCTCGCCCATACGAATTGCATAACACCCTTTTCCAGCCTACAAATATCCTTCTCCAAAAGGGGAAAACCCCGCCCTGAACCAAAGTTTGCTATATAATAGAACATTAACCACTATCACTCTTTGTAAAAGAGTGATCTCTCTGGCGCTCCAACCTCTCATCCGAGCCAAAGCACCGTTCACCACCTCCCCTGAATTCACCTCCCTAGCCCTCTCTAAATCGTTACTAACACTATCCCACACACCTTCAATTGATTCACACACTTCCATCCATCCCGTTCCCCTAACGGGCCCCTACCCATCTTCCCACCTCCAACAATAATGATTTGCTTCTATTCACCCTCATACCCGTTAGTAAACCGAACCTACCAACCACCTCACTTATCCACCTCAAACCTCCTTCTGTATGTATTAAAAGAGTTGTATCATCTACATATCCAATAATATCTGTACATTTGGTCTCTGTCTTTCCCTGTGTCCCTTCACCACCCTCAACCAACCTAAAAGGGTCCTGCAGAATAGCAAATAATATCTGTGATAGTGGGCAACCTTGCCTAATACCCTTCCTCATATTCACAGCCCACCCCAATTTACCATTCACCTGAATCCTAAAAACTGCCTCCTCATATAATTGCCACACCCATCCTACTACCTCCTCTCCAAATCCCATGCGCCTCATAATTTCCATTAAAACCCTCCTATTAACCCTATCATATGCAGTGGCCCAATCTATCCCCAGCACCCCCCCCTCCTGACAACTTTCTATAAACCCCTTGATTCTCCTATGTCCCCCGTCATAGTACTAGGGGGAGAGAGCACAACTTTGTAGTACCCAGTCAGTGGCCAGGCTTCAAACACCTTTTATTGTACAGCAATAAAGGAATGGAACAGACTGCCTGCACATGTCAAAGCGAGTCATAGCATGAGCCAGTTCAAGAAGAGAACCAAAAGGTACCTAATGAATGTAGCGACAGAAAGGGAGGAGAATGATTTTTTATTTTTTTAGCTAACACACATGTATATGTAAATAACTCTTTTTACCTTATTCCTAGTATACATATATCTTTTCTAATATAATAACATATATATATCCTACAATGTAAAATATTAAGGTATAAAAAGGACCCCAATGGAAATAAGTCACTCTGTCTGACTTTTTTGGGTTATCCTAGATTTTCTACACATATGCTGCTATGTATGATAATGTATGTAAATGTATTTGTGTATACCTGAATAAACTTACTTACCAGTCGACTGGTGTGGGTCGCATCCTCATTCGTCGCTCAACCTTGGTGTCGAGCGGACGTGCGACTAGCCTGCCTCTACCGGCGCCTTGTGACATTGTTGTTTTCACAACATGGCGCAGTTGGGTCGTCGCCGAGTTAACACTGTGTGTATCCAGATGATTCGTGGGGCTGTGTCGGGCCAGAATGCTTCTGTTCTACTGACTACCATTGTACGCGACGTCTACGGATTGGAGAATGACGATTTGTGTGGTGTGGCTATAAATGGTGCATATAGATTCTTCATTAAGCTTCGCACTGCCGATGTGTATGAGAGGATTGTCGCCAGGTTTCAGGAAGTACCTGTGGATGTGAATTCGGCGGTAACGGTGTGTCTTCACGACGTATCCAGGTACTACGTTTGGGTCAAGGTCCGTAATTGTCCATTTGAGGCGACAGAGGCTGATTTGAGAACAGTTTTTGAGAGATATGGAACTGTTCATACGGCGACGGTGGGCAGGTGGTCGGAAGGGATGTTTCAAGGTCTGCTGGAGGAACGTTTACGTTAAAAATGACGTTACGCCATCCCATCCCTTCCTACATACTGTTGGAGGACTTCAGGACTCAAGTCATGGTTACCTATGCGGGGCAACGTCGTACATGCAGGTTGTGTGGGGCCTATGATCATATGGCTGTGCAGTGTGGTAAAAGGACGGGCCCAAAGGATGTTGGACATCAACGAGGTCTTCGGTGCATCGTACGGAGGAGCGTGGGTCGGCCAACCCTATGTCGGGTGCAAGTTGGAGTGCTGAGGTGGACAGGTCGGAATCTTTGGAGGATGGATGTGCGACCTTACCAGGGGTACCGGAATCATCTGTCCAGGAGTCTGGAGCCGTGGGAGGAGTATCGGCGGCTGATGAGAGGGTAGCAGAGGAGGCGTTTGCTACGGTGTTGCAGGACCTTTTGGGCACCCCAGGTCAGGTGTGTGTGGACGAACCTGCAGCTGCCTTGGAGTCAGCGGGGGACAGGGAAGCTGAGGTGGGTGGCCTCTCTGGGGCTAGTGCCTCAGCCGCAGGACAGCTGCTTCACGTGGAGGCGGAGGTGCACTTCGATGGCCTCCAGGAGGTGGGTATGGAGGAAGAAAGTGCGTCACGGAAGAGAGCGGCCCAGTCTGATACGGACGACGTGCTCACACCGGCGCAACGTCCGGGTAAGAAGATGTGGGCTGATGTAGCGAGGGGTGATGTTGAGGTCCAAGGGACAGAGACTCTTGAAAGGTGGTTCCGAGACTCTGGGAGGACCGTGGTGGCACTCGGGGAAAGGGGATTGGCAAGTGCCAGTGCCTAAAGGAAAACCCCCTCTGTCGGTTTCAAGTGCTTTACCGTGAATATTAATGGTTTGTGTGATAAGATGAAGCGTGAATGGTTTCGTGGGTATTTGGTGAGGTATGGTATAGGAGTGGTTTTTGTACAGGAACATAACCACAAGTATGGTTGTCAGTTACTGATTGAAGGATACACTGTTTACGCTGCACACTCCTTGAGATTGAAAGGGGGTGTGGCGATATTAATTAGGGAGACTAGCCCGTTTGTTGTCCATCACAGTGAGGAGGGAGGGGAGGGGCGGGTCATCGGGTGGATGGATCATGGGGAGGGATCGGGTGTCCTTGTGTGTATTTATGGATCCGGCGGAAGCGGATGGTAGGGTAAAGACTGATTTTGTGAGGGATGTGTTAGTTTATCACCTACGATCGCTACCTGCGATTGCGGTGGTGGTGGTGATTGGAACGTGTGTGACACGTCGTAGAGACGTGGAACCAAGGGGGCGGGGTATTGTTCGGTTTTGCTGGGGGATCTGTTACATGGTGTGGGGTGGGTGGATGTGGGGGGGTGCTGCATGGGACGTGGAGCACACGTTTGTGAGGAGAGGTTATGCTGCTCGGCTGGATCGGTTATATGTGACTAGGAGAGCGGAAGTGAGGAGGGTGTGTGTGTTGGATGGGTTTTTCGGACCACAGGGGGTTTTGGTGGATTTGGGGTGGGAGGGTTGCCTCGCAGGTCGGGAGTTATTGGAAATTAAATGTCCGGTTGCTTCAAGAGGGCATGGGGAGGGATACGTTTGGGGTTTGTGGGACAGGTTGTGGTCGGAGGTGCGTGTGGATGGGGATTTGTTACTCTGGTGGGACAATGTGCTAAGGGCAAGATAAGGGACTTCTATGTTAGACGGGGAGGGAGGATAATCAGTTTTGCGATGGACTTATTAGGTATTTGGAGGACAGTTAAGGGATTGTTATGGGAGAGGATGTGGGAGTGCGGGTTACCCTGTTGTGGAAATAGAGGGGTTGAAAGATAAAATTCGGGTTTGC
The DNA here is from genome assembly GCA_009830355.1 of Cherax destructor. NCBI lineage: Eukaryota > Metazoa > Arthropoda > Malacostraca > Decapoda > Parastacidae > Cherax > Cherax destructor. Next base: position 17,266 of record WNWK01031440.1, read on the forward strand.
AAAATAAAGGTTTGAGGCAAGGGTGGCGGTGGGTTGAGGGGTGGTAGGGGGTAAAAGCCTGGATGTGTGCGGGGCAGGATGTAGGCTGGCCCAGGGGGGTTTGGTTGCATGAGTTTTGGGGAGGGGGGGGGGGGCAAGAGTTGTTATAAGAGGGAGGGCGGATGGGGATGGGTGGTATGGGTCGAAAGGGGGAGGGAGGGGCAGGAGGAGGTTTAAAAGGGATATGGGGGTTGGGTGAAATTTGGGACTTGAGGGGGGGGATAGGGGGGGGTTGGGGTGATATAGTGGAGGAAAGGGGAGGGCCTTTGATGGAAAAGGGGGGGTAAGGCGCCAGGGATAGACGGATTACCGAGTGATTTTATATCGAGGGGTTTTAAAAGGGTTTTAGTGGTTGTTAAATGTCATGAAGAAGGGGGTGTCTTGGGGATTCACAGTCTACCTTTTGGGATGGTGCAAAGGGGACTAGTCAGACGACGGTGGGGGACTATAGGACTATTTCCTTTTCCCGGATAGTTATTTGGAAAATATTAGGCAATCGATTAAAAGGGTCTTAGATAAGGTTATTGTTGGGAGTAAATATGGGGTCCCGGGAAGGCTATGTGGGGGGGGGAGGGGGTTTTTGGGGTTTATCGAGAGTAGGCAGAAGGAGGGGGGGGGGTGTTAGCACGGGTTTGGGAGGGCAGGATGATGTGTGGAACGGAAAGGGGGAGCAAGAGGTGGCGGGGGTTTGGAAGGAGAGGTGAGTTGGGCACGTTTTTTGATGGGGGCAAGATGGGTGCAGTTAATGGGAGGGTGGGGCAGCGTTTTTAAAGGGAAGGGGTTTCGCGGGGTTGCCCTCTGTCTCATTGTTGTTCGATGCCTGCGGACCCATTTTATAGGGCTGTGGCTCTGTTCGGGGGGGGGAAAGGGGGATCTGGGTGGGAACCTGGTATGGGGGGCAGGGATGACAAAATTCTGGGAAAGGGGGGGGTATTTAGAGCGGGGGGGGTATTGGGGTTTTTTTAAGGGACGGGTATGAATGAAATGAGGATAAGTCAAATTCAGGATTGGGACTGGGGGGAGGGGGGGGGGTTCAAGGTGGTGTTTAGTGGAGGGGGGAAGTTTGGGGTTGGGGCGAGGGGATGCGGGGAAGCGAGGGTGGTTAATTGGAGGGTGTAGTACAGAGGGGTTGGGGGATTAGATGGTTTGAGGCCGTCCTCTCACGCGCACCAACGGGGAATAGTGGTTAACGTGTTGCTATATAGTAAAATATGGATGTGGCGATGTCCCGTTGGCAGGGGGGGTTCAGTTTTCCCCAGGGTTTTTTGTTTTTTTGGGGGTCGGGGGTGATTGGTTACGAAGGGGGGGTTACTTCCCCGTTCGCCAGGGAGGGCTAGGTTTATTCCATTGGAAGCAGATTGAAAGTGTTTTGGAAGGGGGGTTTCCGAGGGGGGTTGGGGAGGGGAGGGATGGGCCCCCGCATGAGGAATAAGGGGGTGGTGGGGAGGGGGGGATTTAAGGGAATGTGAGGACATGTTACGGGGCCTACTTATTGTTAGAGATCCTTCACATATGAGGGGCAGGACTTTGGAAAGGGGGTGCGGGCTGGGGGGTGGCAGGGGTGGAAGGGGGGACCCCCTTTCTTGGAAGGATATTTGGGGAGGTTAAGGGGATTGCGGCTTGCCCCTGGTGCGGGAGGTATTTTCCTTTTTCCGGGATTTTTCCGCAGGGTGGTTTTTTTGAGGTCTTAGGGATGGGATGGTTTGCTTTGGGGGGGGATGACACAGCTTCAGTGAATTTTTTTTCGTTGGGTGTTTGGGGGGAATGGTTGGGGGGGTGTGATTTGCTTATGGGGGGGGTTGTCAGGGGGGGCCTTGTTTGGATGTGGGAGGAGTGGGGGGGAGGTTCAGAGGGCAGGGGGATGTAATGGCAGATTTTTTTTTCATTTCATGGGGATGAGGATAAAGGGGTTAGTGAACGGGATGGCCCCGGCGGGGGGTTTTTTTAGAACGAAGTGCCGAAATAGGGACCCCTATGGGGAAGGTGGGAGGGATTTTCCTGTGGGTTCAGGGTTTCCCCTGGGGGTCTTGTGGTCCTTGGTGTCAGGGGGATCCGACGGGCTGGGCTCCGTGGGGGGGGTTTATCGTTGTGGGGCTCGTGTGATTGGGTGGGGATCGGGTTGGTTGCAGGGGGGGATCAATGTATTGTTTTATGTGTTTGTATACGATGTGTGGAAGGGCATTTACATTGTCCTGTTGGGGTTTTGATGTGTGGTTTATATTGATTTTCACTTGTAACTTTTTTGAAAGGCCGAGTGGTTCCCAGACCCTTTGGGGGTTTTCAAAAGATATAGTGTGAAAGGGTTTTCAGTGGTGTAGGTTTGTGTAGAGGATTGTATATCTGCTCTTTATTAGTGTGTGGTTGTGTTGAGTTGTTGTAATGATATTGACTGTAAAAAGTATGTCTTGTACACAGTTTTGGGATGTTTTTTTTTACTTATCCTTTATTGTATATTTTTCTTGTATTTAAAAAGTTTTGTATATGTTATTTGGGGTTTCAAAAAAATAAAAAAAAAAAAAAAACTAGACTACATGGAAAAAAATTATGGTTGATAATTTATAAAATAAGTATAATTGGGGGATCAAATTAAAAATTTTTTAAATAAGTTGAAATAAAAATTAATTGTAGCAATGCAATAATTGAGGAGATAAAAATTTAAAACCCTTAGTTGCATTGCAACAAAAGACAGACGGGCAGTCCTCGATGACCTGATTTTTTTGGGGATCCGGGGGCCTTTCCCCGGGGTTTAAAAAACCAAGAAATCTTATTCATGGAACATTCTGGTTCATGGCAGAATAAATCTTTTTAAAATTTTAAACCTCCATGTTTGTAAGGGGGACAAAAAAGGGGACTCCGTGACTATTAACTTTTATATTTAGCTGAAAGACAAATTTTTTTAAAATAAACATTAAAATTTTGGGTTTAAAATCATTTTATGCCTAAGATATATTTTAATGAGAAAAAAAATATATGTGTGTAGATTATATATCCCTTTTTAAACATAAAAAAAGGGATTATTTTTCCAAAAATATTCATCGTCATCATTTGGGGGAAACGGCTGCTACCGGGGGCGACCAATCAGAGTGCCCAACCCCCGGGGCCCACAGACCACTACCTGCTACCTTATTGGCTCCCCAACCCCCGGGGGGCGGGGCCCTTGGTCATTACCAGCCCCGCCCACCTGGCTGGGGGGATCATCCCTTTGCTTAAATAACACAATTAGGAGAAAATGGGAGGGGACCCTGTAGGGGGTGTTTGTGAGTGGATCATGTTCCCCCTTAAGTACCGGATATTTTTCTTCTTGTGGCTCTGCTCTTTACAGGGGAAATTTTCATATTTTTTTGTTGTGTTGATTTTTTTTGGGGGAAAATTACTTTCGACCCCCTTGGGAATATTTTTTAATAAGGCATTGTGAGGCAGAAAATAAACCCCACAGCCAAAATCCTGGTATATGAACTAAATGCTTTCCCCAAATTTTTTTGTTGGTTAGTTGTAACTTTAGATAATGTTTTTTTTTACCCCGGAAATTAGGTTCGTAATATTCTTATGGCCCCGACTTTGGGGCTTTACGTAAAACCCCCGTCCCCCGTATTACCATAAGTTTTTCCGCTTCCCTATTCCTTTAAAAGACCACAGTTATGTTGAAGTTAAGAGGTGGAAGGGGGCAGGAATCCTGCTACTTGGAGGAGAGGCAGGGAAAACTGAGGCCTATGTGAGGAGAATGAACAAGTCAGCGAGGTTATCGGGGTTCCTGGTGATTAGTGTTTGATAAAGAAACCCTGAGGTATGGAAAACATCTTTAAACATCCTGGGAGAAAGACTAATATTCAGCTACCTTAAAAAAAAAAGACCGCAAGTGTTATAAAAAAGAGCAGAGGTACTACCCGACCCATATACCGTTACACTGAACCATTACACTATAAGAGGTTTAAGAGGGTTTAAGAAATACATGGGTGTCTAACACTGGTGTATATCATTAAAGAAGAAATAGACACTGGGGCTCCTAATTCTGATCGTGGGCCCATTTCACCAAAAAGACTCTTGAAGACAGTCGGAAAATGCATAAACCCCCTTCTGTAGCTGGGTCAAGACAAGTAAATATAGGTACAGATAAGAGTAAAATTATATTAGTGTAAATTATCTATAAAACCAAAGTACACAAGTATTTTGTACCTGTATTTAAAATTTCCAATTTTCTAGTCACCCAAGACACTGCAGAAGTGACATCCTAAGTTTCTTTCCCAAATGATGCAGTTTACCATATATAAGACTTCCCCAAGGGTCATAAAGCCATGGACAGATTTTTTAAAAATGCCCAGCTCAAAATTAAGATTTGAAGTTAATTTAGTGCCATTGCTACTGAGGGCTCATATTCCGGTAGTGGTTTCCTGTTAAAGCTGTACCTGTTTTTCACTTACCCTTGTTCACCTAGCTTAAACAGGTACCTGGGATTAGTTTACTGATGTGGGCTCACATCCTGGGAGAAAATAAGCCCTTTATGCATGGACTTTTTTTATCCTTTTTAACCCTCTAGGTTAAAATCCAAAAACTAATCTCACTGAAGAAATTTCTCCTTTTTTATAACATTAAATTAAAAAGGTTACCCCTTTTTTATTAACTTTACATTCCATTACCTGCAGTTTGAATAAAATAGCTTTAGATGCCATAGTTTAAGAAAGTTGAGAACAACTTGCATTGTTAAAGCAAGTAAAGTCTTTCACCATTAATGTAGTTATCAGGTAACTCAAGTTAATTTTTATTTCCAGGGGAATGCCAAAAGGGGATGCTGATATTGGGGGCAAGATCTGGGTGCAGCATGGAGGGTTCACCCCTGATGACAATGTGGTGGCCAAGAAGGAAGCTATAAAGTTAGATGGTCTTAATGTGGCACAGGTCAGTATAAAGATTTGTCAAAAATTTAAAATTAAATTGGATTAGAAAAATTACACTGAGGGCTGAACTTTCCTAACTGGTTTGGTATTTGTATGAAATATGTAAACTTTGAATGAAAGTGTATGCACATGTATTATATAAATGGTATTTACATCAAATTTTTTTCAATTGGCACCTGCTAGTACATGTAGGAAGCCCCAAATGTCAAGAATTTCGGGCAAGATAAATGTATGTAAAAAAATTTTACATGCTCATAAATGTTCAATTTAAGCTGTTTGAGTTCATATATATAAATGTCAAATCTTTTGTGACTTATCCTGAGCTAATGGCACCTTTGTGCTGTCAGTTTAATCTATAAACTGATTTCTTTCTTGCTTGATAATGTGGATTCTTAATGTCTCCCGAAAGTTGACTGCTAAATTATTTGTACTAACTAGCTCTTTTCAAAGCTTTTAAGTGCTCTAGACAAGTGTAAAATAAATTAGATCTAATTTACTGTATTGT
>WNWK01031441.1:0-22701 GCA_009830355.1 Cherax destructor
CCTTCTGGTATCCTGGGCATTGCTTTCGGTCACAAACTCCTCAAAACCATGAAATTCATCTTCAGAGACACTTCCATCTGTGTTAGAGCTATCATTGAGGAAGAAAACAGTCCCAGATGCGCGGGAGTCAGATAATTCTTACCGCTAGGCATGCTGAACAAGGACTACTGAAATGGCGTTCCCACAATGCACCACTGGCTGCCCGATTTTTTTATACTGCGCACACTGACCACACAGACCCATTCTCTCACATGTAGGCCTACCAGCTTTCTCCTGTTTGATTTGAGGCCGCTAGAATTTAGGCGTATAGATACGTCCGAAACAGTGGCTCGTAAGACGTATATACGACCGAAACAGTCAAAGGGTTAAATGTCGATGAAAAAGGGAGGCGGTAATTTCATGTACTGGCCAGGGAGGTACAACATCGTTTAGGAGTGAAGAAGAGCAGGATGCGAGTGTGGGGGAGGTGCGTGAGGCATTACGTAGAATGAAAGGGGTAAAGCAGCTGGAATTGACGGAATCATGACAGAAATGTTAAAAGCAGGGGGATATAGTGCTGGAGTGGTTGGTATTTTTGTTTAATAAATGTATGAAAGAGGGAAGGTACCTAGGGATTGGCAGAGAGCATGTATAGTTCCTTTATATAAAGGGAAGGGGGATAAAAGAGAGTGTAAAAATTATAGGGGAATAAGTTTACTGAGTATACCAGGTAAAGTGTATGGCAGGGTTATTATTGAAAGAATTAGAGGTAAGACAGAGAGTAGGATTGCAGATGAGCAAGGAGGCTTTAGAGTGGGTAGGGGATGTGTAGATCAAGTGTTTACAGTGAAGCATATATGTGAACAGTATTTAGATAAAGGTAGAGAAGTTTTTATTGCATTTATGGATTTAGAAAAGGCATATGATAGAGTGGATAGGGGAGCAATGTGGCAAATGTTGCAAGTGTATGGAATAGGTAGTAAGTTACTGAAGGCTGTAAAGAGTTTTTATGAGGATAGTGAGGCTCAGGTTAGGTGTGTAGGAGAGAGGAGATTACTTCCGGTAAAAGTAGGTCTTAGACAGGGATGTGTAATGTCACCATGGTTGTTTAATATATTTATAGATGGGGTTGTAAAAGAAGTAAATGCTAGGGTGTTGGGGAGAGGGGTGGGATTAAATTATGGAGAATTAAATGCAAATGGGAGTTGACACAGTTACTTTTTGCTGATGATACTGTGCTTATGGGAGATTCTAAAGAAAAGTTGCAAAGGTTAGTGGACGAGTTTGGGAGAGTGTGTAAAGGTAGAAAGTTAAAAGTGAACATAGATAAGAGTAAGGTGATGAGGGTATCAAACGATTTAAATAAAGAAGAATTGGATATCACATTGGAGAGAGGGATTATGGAAGAAGTAAATGTTTTCAGATATTTGGGAGTTGACGTGTCAGCGGATGGGTTTATGAAGGATGAGGTTAACCATAGAATTGATGAAGGAAAAAAGGTGAGTGGTGCATTGAGGTATCTGTGGAGACAAAAAACGTTATCCATGGAGGCAAAAAAGGCTGGAGGCAGTGGAGATGTCCTGTCTAAGGGCAATGTGTGGTGTAAATATTATGCAGAAAATTCGGAATGTGGAAATTAGGAGAAGGTGTGGAGTTACTAAAAGTATTTGTCAGAGGGCTGAAGAGGGGTTGTTGAGGTGGTTTGGTCATTTAGAGAGAATGGATCAAAGTAGAATGACTTGGAGAGCGTATAAATCTGTAGGGGAAGGAAGGCGGGGTAGGGGTCGTCCTAGAAAAGGTTGGAGGGAAGGGGTAAAGGAGGTTTTGTGGGCGAGGGGCTTGGACTTCCAGCAAGCATGTGTGAGCGTGTTAGATAGGAGTGAATGGAGACGAATGGTTTTTGGGACATGACGATCTGTTGGAGTGTGAGCAGGGTAACATTTTGTGAAGGGATTCAGGGAAACCAGTTAATTGATTTAATTGGACTTGAGTCCTGGAAATGGGAAGTACAATGCCTGCACTTTAAAGGAGGGGTCTGAGATAGTGACAGCTGGGAGGGACTTTTCTCAGCTGTCGTATCTGAGCTCCTCTGCAAAGACAGTGATTATGTATGAGTGTGGTGAAAGTGTTGAATGATGATGAAAGTATTTTCTTTTTTGGGGATTTTCTTTCTTTTTGGGTCACCCTGCCTCGGTGGGAGACGGCCGACTTGTTGAAAAAAAAAAAAAAAAAAAATGTATATACAATATTTTACGATGTTTTCATGTGTTTTATGATTGTTCATGGTTCAATAGGTTAAGGAAGCAGTATTGTTAGGCTAAGTAAATGCTATTATTATATTTCCCTACAATATATTTGCGCACCAAACATTCGCGAATTTTCAACATTCGTGATGTTCTTCATCCCCTAACCCTTGTGAATGTGGAGGGAGACCTGTATTGTTGTATCTTAATTCTAGTGTTAGTGTATCTTAACTCTAGTGCTTAACTCTAGTACTGGTGAATATTAACTCTAGTACTGATGTATCTTAACTCTAGTGCTGGTGTATCTTAATTAGAACAATTGTTGTAATGAATTTGTGCTAAACAGGTTCCAATTTACTAATTTTGTAGAAAAAATTCTTCAAATTGAATTTTCTTGAAAACAAAATATTTTTTTCAAGAATTGTATAAAATTTAAAGAGAAGAAAAACAGAAATATTTAAAACTCAAGTTTTTAGGGAGTTTTTAGTTTTCACGAATTCGGTGAGCCATTAACCCTTTGACTATCGAAGGCCCCTCTCTGAAACTGGAAATGAAACGGGAAATATTAAAAAAAAAAAAAAAAAAATTCTTATCAAAATGTTAAGATTATTTTTCTGATTGTTTAAATCCCCCCCCCCCCAAAAAAATAATTTCGCAATCAGTACTTACTGAGATATAGAGGCGTAAAGTTGGCAAAAAATGAGCCGTGTATGGCAACAGCGGCGAATGCCGCTCACCTGGTAAACTTTGGTTTACTTCCTTTTGTAGGTTTCTTGTTTTTTTCACTATTTTATTTTTCTACATAACTTATGTGGAATGTGAGACCAAAGTAAGGTGCAATGTATATACAGTGGACCCCCGAGTAACGAACACCCCGGAAATCGTAAAAGTATGTAACTATAATATTGTAAGTGCTTTTGTAAGTGTATTTTTGGGGGTCTGAAATGGACTAACCTACTTGACATTATTTCTTAAGTGAGTAAATTCATTCAGTAATGGCACTTGAGCAGGCTTCTGGAATGAATTTTGTTCGTTACTCGGGGGTCCACTGTATATACACTCGTTGTATGAAACACAATAATCGCACAAACATTAGAATCATTATATTGCTTACAAAACTTGTTTACACCAACCAACAATAAAAAAATATTTTTATTAATATTGTTCTATAATATACAGTAGACCCTCAAAAATAGGCTCCCTTGAATATAGGTGAATTTGAAAATAGGCCACATTTTTCAGCAAAATATTAGTGGGTAATAGTCCGTTGGCTTAAAAATAGGTGGTCGTCTGAAACGCGTCCGCGTGGTCTCCCAGCCGCCTGGGCACATAAACACCACATTAAGCGTCAGTGTGCCATTGTTTACCAGCGAGTGACTGCCACCCACGCATTCATACCATACATTTTGCCATTATTCCATTGTTTTTAGTGCTTGCAACAATGCTAAATAAGCCTCCATGGGCCCAAAGAAAGCTCCTAGTGCCAGCCCTGTGGTAAAGAGTGTAGCAGGGATGCAGGGAGTGTAGCAGGGATGCAGGGAGTGTAGCAAGGATGCAGGGAGTGTAGCAGGGATGCAGGGAGTGTAGCAAGGATGCAGGGAGTGTAGCAGGGATGCAGGGGGTAGCAGGAAGGCAAGGACTTGGTACCTGAAGTGTTAATGGAAGGGGATTCCCCTTCCAAACACTAGCAATACCTCCTTCCTCTCCTCCTTCCTTCTTCCCACATCAACAACTCTTCAATAAAAGTAAGTGTCAATTTTACTGTTTAATACTATATATCTCATTGTTTTCTGTGTAGATAAATGTACATTTCATGTAAAACCAAAATATTTTTTAAATACTTTTGGGTGTCTGGAACGGATTAATTTGATTTACAGTAGGCCCTCATTTAGCACGGTAGTTACGTTCCTGAAAACGTCGTGTTAGCTAAAATAGTGTTAGATAATTAAAAGAACTTAAGGGAAAAATAGGGTTACGCTCCTGAGAGTCCCCAAAAAGCCAAACAAGTTTTTTTTCGACCAACAGATCTTACAAATATAAAAGAGAATATGTAATTGTAGTTCAATATCGTGATGTATTATGTTGTTTTTACTGCTTAAGACTACAAATGTAACAGAAATAATAGTATTTACCTTAAATTGTGGGTGCTGATGTTTGTGGATGATTGTGAAGAGAGTGGAGAGTTATGCTGTGGCTCTACTGGGCTGAGGTGGATAGTAGAGATTCTGGAACTGAAGTCGATGGTTGTACTGAGTGTCTCTAACTTTAATAAAGTCATTCAGTAAGTCAGTCCATTCAGTAAGTCAGTTAAGTCATTCAGTATCATTCAGTAAGTCAGTCAGTCAAGTCATTCAGTAAGTCAATCAGTCAAGTCATTCAGTCAAGTCATTCAGTAAGTCAATCAGTCAAGTCATTCAGTAAGTCAGTCAGTCAAGTCATTCAGTAAGTCAGTAAGTCAGTCAAGACATTCAGGAAGTCAGTCAAGACATTCAGTAAGTCAGTCAGGACATTCAGTAAGTCAGTCAAGACATTCAGTAAGTCAGTCAATATTCAGTAAGCGTCAGTCAAGTCATTCAGTAAGTCGTCAGTCAAGTCATTCAGTAAGTCAGTCAGTCAAGTCATTCAGTAAGTCAGTCAAGTCATTCAGTAAGTCAGTCAGTCAAGTCATTCAGTAAGTCAGTCAAGGCATTCAGTAAGTCAGTCAAGACATTCAGTAATTCAGTCAAGACATTCAGTAAGTCAGTCAGTCAAGTCATTCAGTAAGTCAGTCGGTCAAGTCAGTCAGCAAGTCATTCAGTAAGTCAGTCAGCGCATTCAGTAAGTCAGTCAGTCAAGTCATTCAGTCAGTCCAGTCAGTCAAGCCATTCAGTAAGTCAGTCCAGTCATTCAGTAAGTCAGTCAGTAAGTTAGTCACACAAACTTATGTTTACATCTTTTATGTGTACAAGTAACACTTCATTACAGCCACAGATTATGTCTTGTCTATTAGACTTAATAAATGCTTATAGCTTTTCTTGCCACTTTGAGCAACACTGGTATGCCTACTGGGTGACATGATTGTTGCAGATACAAGATATAGTAATTTAAAGATCAAAACACAATTCACTCTCTCTTCTTGACAAACAGCGGTTGACGCGATGGAATACAATGCGGGATGGTGGGTGTTGTTGGGGAGGGTAGCCTGGGAAGGCGGATGGTCTCCCCAGTTGTTCCACATTAGCACCGGCCGCTTGGGGAATGGTTATTTGTTTTCTTCCTGCAAACTGTGTAAGTTTATTCAGGTATACACAGATACAGTTACAAAGAATCAAATAGCAGCAAGTGTAGAGAAAACCCCGGATAACCCAAACTTTGGGTTATCCTAGGTTCTCAGGATAACACTTTGGGTTATCCTAGGTTCCTAGGATAACACTTTGGTTATCCTTGGCTCTACACATATGCTGCTATGTATGATAATCAATGTAACTATCCTATACCTGAATAAAATACAGTTAAGGAAAAAAACCCCTTTTCCTTTAAAAAATTTTTTTTAAAAATTTTTTTAAAAGGGTTTTCAAAATTATATTAAAAAGGGGAAAAAAAAACCCCTTTTTTTTTTTTTTTTTTGGGGGGTTTTAAAATTTTTTGGGGTTTTTTAAAAAATTTTTTTTTTAAAATTTTTGGGGTCAAAATTTTAAGGGGCCCCCAAAAAGGGGGGGCCCCCCCCCCCTAAAATTTTTTGGAAAAAAAATTCCCCCAAAGGGGGCCCAAACCCCCCTTTTTTAAAAAAGGGGTTTTTTTTTAAAAAAAAAAACTAATTAATTTTTTTAAAAAAAAAAAAACAAAAAATTTTTTTTACAAAAAAAAACCCCCCCAAAAAAAAAAAAATTTTTTTTTTTAAAAAAAAAAAGGGTTTTCCCCCTAAAAAAAAATTTTTTTTCCCCCCAAAACCTTTTTTACCCAAAAAAAAATTAAAATTTTTTAAAAAAAAAAAATATTTTTTAAAAAAAAAAAACCTTTTAAAAAAAAAAAAATTTAAAAAAGGGGGGGGGCCCCCCTTTTAAAAAAAAACCTTTTTTTTAAAAAAAAAAAAAATTTAAAACCTTAAACCCCCCCAAAAAAAAAAATTAAAAAAATTTTTAAAAAAAAAATTTTTTTTTTTAAAAAAAAAATTTTTCCCCCTTTCCCCCCTTTTTTCCCCCCCCTTTAAATTATTTTAATTTTTTCAACCCAAAAAAAAACCCAAAAAAAAAAAAAATTTTTGTTAAAAAATTAAAAAAACAATTTTTAAAAAAAAAAATTTTTTTAAAAAAAAAAAAAACCCCCTTCTTTAAAAAAACCCCCCCCAAAAAAAATTTAAAAAAACCCCAAAAAAATTTTTTTAAAAAAAAAAAGATTTTTAAAAAATTTTTTAAAAAAAAACCCCCAAAAAAAAAAAATTTTTCCAAAAAAAAACCTTTTTAAAAAAATTTAAAAAAAAAAAACCCCATTTTAAAAAAAATTATTTATCCCCCTTTAAAAAGTTTTTTTTTTTTTTTTTTTAAAAAAAAAAAATTTTTAAAATTTTTTTAATTAATTTAAAAATTTTAATTTTTTTTTTAAAAAATTTTTTTTTCCAAAAATTTCCCAAAAAAATTCCCTTTTTTATTTTTAAACCCCTAATTCCCCCCCGGGGGGGGTTTAAAAAAATTTTTTTTTTCCCAAAATTTTCCCCGTTTTAAAAAATTTTTTTTTTTATTTAAAGGGGAAAATTTTAAAATTTTTTTTGGGTTTGGGGTTTTAAAAAACCCCCCCCGGCCCCTTTTAAACCTTTAAAAAGGTTTTTTTTTTTTCCCCCCCCTTTAAAAAAAAAAAAAACCCCCCCCCCGGGCCCCGGGGGGGGGCCCCAAAAAAAAATTTTTACCCCCCAAACCCCCTTTTAAAAACCAAAGGGGTTTTTTTAAAAAAATTTTTTTCCCCTTTTTTCCTTCCTTTTTTTTCCCCCCCCAAATTTTTCCCCCTTTCCCCCCTTTTTTTAAAACCCCCCCTTTTTCCCCCAACCCCTTCCTTTTTCCCCCCCCCCCTTTAATTTTTTTTTTTTTATTTTTTTCCCCTTTTTTCCCCCCCCCCCTTTTTTTTCCCCCCTTTCCTTTTTTTTTCCCCCCCCTTCCTTTTTTTTTCCCCCCAAAACCTTTTTCCCCCCCCCTTTTTTTTAAAAATTTTTTTTTTTTTCCCCCTTTCCCTTTTTCCCTTTTTTCCCCCCCTTTTTCCCCCTTTTTTCCCCCCTTTTTTTCCCCCTTTTTTCCCCCCCCTTTTTTTCCCCCCTTTTTTTTTTCCCCCCCCCTTTTTTTTTTTTTTTTCCCCTTTTTTTTTTTTTTTTTTCCCCTTTTTTCCCCCCCCTTTTTTCCCCCAAAACCCCAAAAATTTTAAAAAACCCCCAAATTAAAAATTTTTTGGGGGAAAATTTTTTTAAGGCCAAATTTTTAAATTTAAAACCCTTGGTAAAAACCCCCAAAACCCCTTTTAAAAAAAACCCCCCCCCCCCCCAAACCCCCCTTTTTTTCCCCCCCCCCCCCCCCCCAAAAAAAACCCCAAAACCCCTTTCCCCCCCCCCAAAAAAAAAAAAAAAATTTTTAAAAAAAAGGGTTTTTTAAAAAAAAAAACCCCCAAAAAATTTTTTTTAAAATAAAAAAGGAAAAAAATTTTTCCCCCCCAAAAACCCCCCCCCCCTTTTTTTTTGTCCCCCCCCCCTTTTTTTTTTTTTTTTTTTTTAAAATTTTCCGGGAAAAAAAAAAATTTAACCCCCCCCTTTTTTTTACCCAAAAAAAACCCCCCCCCCCTTTTTTTTTTTTTAAAAAACCAAAAAAAAAAAAACCCCCCAAAAAAATTTTTCCTTCCTTCCTTCCTCTCATCTCTTCCTTCCTGCCTTCTTTTCTTCCTTCATTCCTTCCTTTATTTCTTCCTTCCTTTCTTACTTCTTTTGTTCCTGCCTTCTTTTCTTCCTTCATTCCTTCCTTTATTTCTTCCTTCCTTTCTTACTTCTTTTGTTCCTTCCTTCCTCTCATCTCTTCCTTCCTTCCTTTATCTCTTTCTGTCTTTCTTTCTTTCTTAATTCCTTCCTTTTTCCTTTCCTTCTTCCTTACTTCTTCTTTCCTTCCTTCCTCTCATCTCTTCTTTCCTTTCTTCCTCTCATCTCTTCTTTCCTTCCTTCCTCTCATTTCTTCTTTCCTTCCTTCCTTCCTCTCATCTCTTCTTTCCTTTCTCTCATCTCTTCCTTCCTTCCTTACTTTCTTTCTTCCTTCCTTCTGGTATCCTGGGCATTTCTTTCGGTCACAAACTCCTCAAAACCATGAAATTTATCTTCAGAGACACTTCCATCTGTGTTAGAGCTATCACTGAGGAAGAGAACAGTCCCAGATGTGCCAAGGAGTCAGATAATTCTTACCGCTAGGCATGCTGAACAAGGACTACTGAAATGGCGTTCCCACAATGCACCACTGGCTGCCCGATTTTTTTTATACTGCGCACACTGACCACACAGACCCATTATCTCACATGTAGGCCTACCAGCTTTCTCCTGCTTGATTTGAGGCCGCTAGAATTTATGCGTCTAAATATGTCCGAAACATTGGCTCGTAAGACGTATATAAACGACCGAAACAGTCAAAGGGTTAAATAGTATACAGTGGTACCTTGAGTTACTCCAGAAAGCTGTTCAAGTGCCAATACCGAACGAATTTGTTCCCATAAGGAATAATGAAAATTAGATTAATCCATTTCAGACCCCCAAAAATACACTTACAAAAGCACTTACAAAAATACACTTAATTGTTCAAGTTGAGAGCTGCTCATAACTCGAGGTACCACTGTGTATTTTCAATCAAGTTTAAGTCTCAGCCAGTTATATTAAAGAAGGATTTGGATGGAGCCTCCAGCCTATTGACACTGTCATAGGCCTTTCTTACACATACTGTCATAACGCACTGTAGCCTCTAAACAACATTCAATAATGTTCCTTGAACTCCATTTCAGAATAATACTGTCTTAAGCCAATAACTCGACACTAGCATTTTTTTTATTATTAACACCGGCCGTTTCCCACCAAGGCAGGGTGGCCCGAAAAAGAAAAACTTTCATTATTCACTCCATCACTGTCTTGCCAGAGGCATGCTTACACTTCAGTTATAAAACTGTAACATTTAACATCCCTCCTTCTGAGTGCAGGTACTGTACTTCCCATCTTCAGGACTCAAGTCCGGCCTGCCGGTTTCCCTGAATCCCTTCATAAATGTTACTTTGTTTCCACTCCAACAGCATGTCAAGTATTAAAAACAATTTGTCTCCATTCACTCCTATCAAATACGCTCATGCATGCTTGCTGGAAGTTCAAACCCCTCGCACATAAAACCTCCTTTACCCCCTTCCTCCAACCTTTCCTAGGCCGACCCCTACCCCGCCTTCCCTCCACTACAGATTTATACACTCTCGAAGTCATTCTACTTTGTTCCATCCTCTCTACATGTCCAAACCCCCTCAACAACCCCTCCTCAGCCCTCTGGATAATAGTCTTGGTAATCCCGCACCTCCTCCTAATTTCCACACTACGAATTTGCTGCATTATATTCACACCACACATTGATCTCAGACATGACATCTCCATAGCCTCCAGCCTTCTCCTTGTTGCAACATTCACCACCCATGCTTCACACCCATATAAGAGTGTTGGTATAAGTATACAGTGGACCCCCGAGTTTCGTAAAAACTTCACTCCTGAAGTCTGCTCAAGTGCCATTACCGAACGAATTTACTCCCTTAAGGAAAAATTTCACGTACGTTAGTCTATTTCAGACCCCCAAAAATACACTTCCACAAGAACTTACAAAATTATACTTACATAATTGCACGATTTCCGGGGTATTCGTTAACCGAGGGTCCACTGTACTTTCATACATTACCCTCTTTGCTTCCACGGACAAAGTTCTTTGTCTCCACAGACTCCTAAGTGCACCACTTACCCTTTTACCCTCATCAATTCTATGATTCACCTCATCCTTCATAGACCCATCTGTTGACACTTCCACTCCTAAATATCTGAATACATTCACCTCATCCATACTCTCTCCCTTCAATCTGATATCCATTGTTACTACACAATTCTGGTTGACATGAAAAAGGCTGGATATTTCAGCTTCTCAGTAGATCCCACCCCTGACATTTCACATACTGGGCAGCTGACTTTAATTATCAGTTATGTATCACATAAAAATGCTAAAAGAACACAACAGGAACACATAGTGAAAATGAAGATGATAGTGTTGCAATTGGGATGAAAAATGTGCATGAGGCATCAGATGGTAGTGGTTATAGTGGTGCCAGCCATAAGGCACCAGCAGTGGGCCATGCTGCTACCCACGCCGCTGACTCAGCTGAGCTACAACATAGGCCACCCTCACCCACCCACCCACTACACCAATCTCCACAACCACAACACCTGTCAATATCCAGTACCCACCAGCAGACTGCACCTGGGATTGGCAGGAAGCTGACAATTTTGTTCCCAATCCCCATCACTTTGATGAAAGTCAAAGTGAAATACAGCCATCTTATACACTTAGGAACTATGTCACTTAACTGGAATGTTTCAAGTTATTCCTTGATTAACCCCTGATGGAAATTATTGTCAGGGAAAGCAACACATACTTCGAGTACACCATGGCAAATACAATACTTTCACCAAAATCAAGTCTACACCAGTGGAAAGAGACAACTGTGGCTGGCGTGTATCTTTTCTTTGCCACAATAATGCTTATGCCACATGTGCATAAGCGCAGTGTCAGGTTTCAATGATATTATACCAGTGAATCGATTTGTGCTACTATTACGTATGCTACACTTCTCAGACAAAACTAGGCCTGACAGAAACGACAGGTTATATAAGATTAGGAATGTGTTTGAGTATCTGAAACATAAATTCAATATGTATTTTTATTCCTTCAGGAAGCTTGTTATTGATGAGTCTTTGATTCTGTTAAAAGGTAGACTGTCGTTCAAGCAGTATATACCAAGCAAGAGGAAACGCTTTGGTATAAAGTTGTTTGTACTTTGTGATTGCTACAGTGGTCTTGTATTGGATATTATTGTGTACACTGGAAGTAATACATTGCAAGATACCAGGAAGTTATTGGGTATCTCTGGTGATGTGGTTAGAACAATGATGGAACCATATCTTTGTATGGGGCATATATTATGTACCGATAACTGGTACACAAGCCCCTTACTCAGTGATTTTTTGCGAGTGAACGTGACAGATGTGTGCGGTACAGTGTGTGGAAATCGTAAGCATATGCTTAGGCACTCGTAGAGGTCAGGTGCAGGCGTTTGCTACCAATGACATCATGGCATTTTGGTGGCATGACAAACGAGATGTCACACTGTTGCCATCAGTTCACCCAAACGAAATGACAGACACTGGCAGGCAGAATAGAGAGAGACCAATGAACCCATTCTAAAACCTGCAGCTGTGATGGACTACAGCCTCAATATGTGTTCAGTGGACAAATGTGACATGCAGATTGGGTTTACTGATTGTGTTCGCAAGAGTTATAAGTGGTACATAAAACTCTTTTTTCATCTTGTGGACATTTCCATGCTGAATGCTTATAATATGTATAAGAAGAGAACCAGAAACAAACCACCATATGGTGAATATTGTTTGTCTGTCATCAGACAAATAATAATCAAGTACCAAGTAACAACATCTGAAACAGAAAACCACCCACAAAATTATCAACATCTACCCTCTCGTCTGAGGCCTGGTGATCACTTCCTAATAAAACTGCCTGCTACTGCTTGCAAGAAAAAGGCTCAGAAGAGGTGTTATGTCTGTGCACATACAAAAAAATGCCCACAACAACACAGAGACACTTGTTTTATGTGTGAGGAGTGTAAAACACCACTGTGCATGACACCATGTTTCAAAGACTTCCACAAACTGCAGAACTTCTAGGAATATGTCCAGTGACTCTATATGTGCATATATAATATAGAAAATTAGTAATAAAAAACATTTTATATTGTTGGTTTGTGTAAACATGTTTTGTAAATAATATAATAACAATGTTTGTGCAGAAGTTGTGTAGTATACAAGAAGTGAATATATAAAAAACAGGCCTTATACTGGTCTTACAGGCCATAAAAGTTATTCGAGTGACCGGCAGTCGGCGATGTTGCAATAAGAAGTTCAATTTCTGTCAACTTCTCGCCTCCATATCTCGGTAAGTATTGATCGCAAAAATTTTTTTTTAGCCTATAACACTCAGAAAAAACTATCATTTCATAAGAATTTTTTTTTTTTTCAAATATTTTTTGACTCTGAGAACGAGCTTGGGAGAGGGCCTCTCGACCCTAAAAGGGTTAATTGTTTTCTTTGTGTATGCTATTTTTTAATAAAAAACAGTTTTTCAATAAACAACATACCTGAGAACATGCAAATTTCATTTCTGGATACTCTTCCATCAGGTTTAAAGTTGAGACCCAGGACCGAGCACACTTCCGCTTCGCCTCTGAGTAGGGCCACAGCCATGCAGAGTCAATGTGGCAATTGCCAATAAGTGCCAATGTATGGGCCCTGGCACCATTGCCTTTTGAGAAGAAGGTATTTGCAATCTTACTAGCCAAACTGAAAAAAATATTAAGAGACGAATTATTATAAAATTTAAAAAAAAATCACAATTATAAACTATTTCCAGACTTGAGTTCTGGAGGTGGGAAGTACACTGCCTGCACTCTGAAAGACGGGTAGAGATATGTTGCAGTTTTTTAACTGTAGTGTAGGCACTCCTCTGGCAAGACAGTGATGTAATGAATGATGATGAAAGTGTTTCTTTTTTTACGGGTCACTCTGACTTGGTGGGAAATTACTAAAACGTTAATAATAGAAACATTATACCATTTCAAAAAGAGAATTAACTATATGTTAATCAATTAAATTGGAATTTACTGACGTAGTGTTTATTTTTTTTTATTAACACATCGGCCGATTCCCACCAAGGCAGGGTGGCCCGAAAAAGAAAAACTTTCATCATCATTCACTCCATCACTGTCTTGCCAGAAGGGTGCTTTACACTACAGTTATAAAACTGCAACATTTACACCCCTCCTTCAGAGTGCCGGCACTGTACTTCCCATCTCCAGAACTCAAGTCCGGCCTGCCGGTTTCCCTGAATCCCTTCATAAATGTTACTTTGCTCACACTCCAACAGCACGTCAAGTATTAAAAACAATATGCCTCCATTCACTCCTATCAAATACGCTCACACATGCTTGCTGGAACTCCAAGCCCCTCGCACACAAAACTTCCTTTACCCCCTCCCTCCAACCTTTCCTAGGCCGACCCCTACCCCGCCTTCCCTCCACTACAGATTTATACACTCTCGAAGTCACTCTGTCTCGTTCCATTCTCTCTACATGTCCAAACCACCTCAACAACCCCTCCTCAGCTCTCTGGACAATCGTTTTGGTAATCCCGCACCTCCTCTAATTTCCAAACTCCGAATTCTCTGCATTATATTCACACCACACATTGACCTCAGACATGACATCTCCACTGCCTCCAGCCTTCTCCTCGTTGCAACATTCATCACCCATGCTTCACACCCATATAAGAGCGTTAGTATGACTATACTCTCATACATTCCCCTTTTTACTTCCATGGACAAGGTTCTTTGTCTCCACAGACTCCAAAGTGCTCCACTCACCCTTTTCCCCTCATCAAT
This sequence comes from Cherax destructor, assembly GCA_009830355.1. Lineage (NCBI taxonomy): Eukaryota > Metazoa > Arthropoda > Malacostraca > Decapoda > Parastacidae > Cherax > Cherax destructor. The sequence continues at coordinate 13,955 of WNWK01031441.1, forward strand.
TCTATGATTCACCTCATCCTTCATAGACCCATCCGCCGACATGTCCACTCCCAAATATCTGAATACATTCACCTCCTCCATACTCTCTCCCTCCAATCTGATATCCAATCTTTCGTCACCTATTCTTTTTGTTATCCTCATCACCTTACTCTTTCCTATATTCACTTTCAATTTTCTTCTTTTACACACCCTACCAAATTCATCCACCAACCTCTGCAGTTTCTCTTCAGAATCTCCCAAAAGCACAGTGTCATCAGCAAAAAGCAACTGTGACAACTCCCACTTTGTATTTGCTTCTTTATCTTTTAGCCCAACACCTCTTGCCAAGACCTCGCATTCACTTCTCTTACAACCCCATCTATAAATATATTGAACAACCACGGTGACATCACACATCCTTGTCTAAGGCCCACTTTTACTGGGAAAATGTCCCCTTCCCTCCTACACACTCTAACCTGAGCCTCACTATCCTCATAAAAACTCTTCACTGCTTTCAGTAACCTTCCTCCTATTCCATACACCTGCAACATCTGCCACATTGCCCCCCTATCTACCCTATCATACGCCTTTTCCAAATCCATAAATGCCACAAAAACATCTTTACCCTTATCCAAATACTGTTCACCTATATGTTTCACTGTAAACACTTGGTCTACACACCCCTACCTTTCCTAAAGCCCCTTGTTCATCTGCTATCCTGCTTTCTGTTTTACTCTTAATTCTTTCAATAATAACTCTACCATACACTTTACCAGGTACACTCAACAGACTTATTCCCCTATAATTTTTGCACTCTCTTTTGTCCCCTTTGCCTTTATACAAAGGAACAATACACGCTCTCTGCCAATCCCTAGGTACCTTACCCTCTTCCATACATTTATTAAATAATAGCACCAACCACTCCAAAATTATATCCCCACCTGCTTTTAACATTTCTATCTTTATCCCATCAATCCCAGCTGCCTTACCCCTTTCATTCTACCCACTGCCTCACAAACTTCCCTACACCCACAACTGGCTCTTCCACACTCCTACAAGATGTTATTCCTCCTTGCCCTACACACGAAATCACAGCTTCCCTGTCTTCATCAACATTTAACAAATCCTCAAAATATTCTCTCCATCTTCCCGATACCTCTAACTCTCCATTTAATAACTCTCCTCTCCTATTTTTAACTGTCAAATCCATTTGTTCTCTAGGCTTCCTCAACTTATTAATCTCATTCCAAAACTTTTTCTTATTTTCAACAAAATTTGCTGATAACATCTCACCCACTCTCTCATCTGCTCTCTTTTACATTGCTTCACCACTCTTTTAACCTCTTTTTCTCTCCATATACTCTTCCCTCCTTGCATCACTTCTACTTTGTAAAAACCTCTCATATGCTAACTTTTTCTCCCTTACTACTCTCTTTACATCATCATTCCACCAATCGCTCCTCTTCCCTCCCGCACCCACTCGCCTGTAACCACAAACTTCTGCTGAACACTCTAACACTACATTTTTAAATCTACCCCATACATTTTCGACCCCATTGCCTACACTCTCACTAGCCCATCTATCCTCCAATAGTTGTTTATATCTTACCCTAACTGCCTCCTCTTTTAGTTTATAAACCTTCACCTCTCTTTTACTTACTGATTCTATTTTCCTTGTATTTTCCTTGTATCGTAGTGTTTATGTGTGTATAACTAGTTTGTGGGCCTAGTGGAGGAAACAAACTTTCCCAGGCCAGCCACACAATAAACCAAAACCAATGTCAGATTATCAAACAAACAAACAAATTTTATTTCATTGCAGATTACATGGGTATCGGAAGTTACAATGTAAATTGAGTGCAAGGAGAGCCACTGACATGCCATGGCATTAGGGGCAGCTTATTCTAGTCCTTAAAAACTATGTACTTAATATTAGAGAAATTTATTGAGTTTATTCTAGTTAAAAATTATTTTCAAAATTACAATATGATGAAATTTTACTGTTTAAATTATTATATAATGATATTAGATCTTAGATTGTTACAGGTGTTAAGATTCTTGAATGATAATATGGAATTGAGATTATCTTAAGGAAAATAACATTGAGCATTTTTGACATTAACTTATAATATGAGTAGGGGTAACATAATAGTAACATATTATTAAAAATTGAGATTATCGTATAGGAAAGTAACAATGAGCATTTTTCAAAGTAGTTTATAGTATGATCATTTAGGTTTGGGTGAGTAGGTGGTTTTTGAGTTGAGTCTTAAATTGATTTTCAGACAAGATTATCTTAATATTTACTGGTAATGAATTCCAGATTCTGGGGCCCTTTATGTGCATAGAATTTTTACATAGGTTGATATGAACACGGGGTATATCAAAAAGTGATCTGTGTCGTGTGTTGTGGTCATGGGTCCTATTAAAGTTGGTGAGGAGAGTTTTGAGCAGAGGGTTTATATTAGAGTGTAAAGTTTTATATATGTAGTAGGCACAAGAGTAAGTATGAATGTTCTTTACGGTGAGTAGTTTGAGACTTTTGAATATTGGTGGAGTATGCTGTCTAGAGGGAATTTGTTATCATTCTGACTGCGGCCTTTTGTTGTGTTATGAGTGGTCTAAGGTGATTTAACGTTGTTGATCCCCATGCACAGATTCCATAGGTGAGATACGGGTAGATAAGTGAATGATATAGTGCAAGGAGAGCTGATTGAGGTACATAATAGCGTATCTTTGATAATATGCCTACTGTCTTCGAGATTTTCTTGGAAATTTGTTGTATATGTGTTTGGAATTTAAGGCTACTGTCAAGGTGGATTCCTAGGAATTTTCCCTCTGTGAGTCTTGTGATGGGTGTACCATTAAGTGTTATGTTAAGTGGAACATTTGTGGCTTTGCTTCTAAACTGTATGAAGTAGGTCTTGTCAGTATTGAGAGTAAGCTTGTTAGTCGTCATCCATGTTGATATTTTCTGTAATTCGGCATTAACAGTGTTGGCCAGTATAACTGGATTTGGGTGAGAGAAGACATATGTTGTGTCATCTGCAAATAAAATGGGTTTGAGTAGTTGTGATGCATTCGGTAGGTCATTTATGTAAATGAGGAATAGGAGTGGCCCCAGGACACTTCCTTGAGGGACTCCGACTGTAATTGGTTGTGTGGAAGAGTTCGCTCCATTTGTGTACACGTATTGGCTTCTGTTGGTGAGGTATGATTTTAGGTAGTTGAGTGGGTGCCCCCTTATAACATAATGTGCTAATTTTGTGAGCAGTAAATCATGGTCGACTGTATCAAAAGCTTTGCGGAGATCAATGAAGATTCCCAGTGGGACTTCTTTCTTCTCAAGTGCTGTATATATTAACTCCAACATGTGCGTAATAGCATCGTTTGTGCTCTTGTTTGTCCTGAATCCAAATTGACAGGGGTTGAGTACATTGTGTGAGACGAGGTAGGAATAGATTTGTCTATGAATTAATTTTTCGAAGATTTTAGAAAGCAATGGTAAATTAGAAATTGGTCTATAATTATTCAGGTCTGTTTGATCACCTCCTTTGTGGATCAGGGTGACCCTAGCTATTTTGAGAATTGATGGAAAGGTAGAGGCTTCAATGGATTTATTGAATAGTGTTGCTATAATTGGTGACAGTACCTGTGAAGCTTTTTTGTACATAAAAGTTGGTAGGCTGTTTATGTCTCCTGCCTTGTTTTTAAGGGTGTTGATTATGAGCGAGACTTCAATTGGGTTGGTAGGAGCTAGGAATAGCGTATTAGGGTAGGTGTTTGTGAGGTAGTCTGTTGGACGGGTGTTTGAGCTTGGGATTTTACTCGCTAGATTCTTTCCTATGGTGGAGAAGAAAACATTAAGTCTGTTTGCTGTCTCAGTAGGTGAGAGTAGGGTTCATCTGCTCTTGATAATTTGATGGTGTTGTTTTTCGCTATCTTATTATTTCCTAGAATTGCAGATAGGGTCTTCCAGGTCTTTTTATATCACCTTTTATGTTCTGGAGTCTGTTCTCATAATACAATTTTTGATCTCCTTATCAGGCTGGTAAGGCTTGATGAGTAGCGTTTGGATTGTTCTCTGGTTATTAGACCCTTTTGTATTGTTTTTCATATTGGTGCCTTTTGTTAATGGATTTAAGGATGCTGGGTGTTAGCCAGGGATTGTTAAGTCTCTTAGCTGTGATCTGTTTAGTTTTTAGGGCAATGTTTGTTATAGAGGTGGTGGGTTTTGTTAAGGAAATTCTTGATGCATTCATTAGTATCTGTATATGTTTCTAACTCATTATGCCAGTCAATGTTAATAATGGCTGTTATAAAGTTATTTACAGCTGACTCATTATGTAGTCTGAAGGTAACTTTTGTAATATCTAGGGGCAATTTACCAAGATTAGTTATGAGAAAGGTCGGATAGTGGTCTGTGGTGTTGTCTGTGATGGCAGCTCATGGCATTGGGGGAAAAGTGCTGTCATGGATCGAGTCATGGCTCACCAATAGGAAGCAGAGAGTGTGCATAAATGGGGTTAAATCCGAATGGGGACTTGTAACAAGTGGTGTTCCACAGGGATCAGTCTTAGGCCCATTGTTATTTATAATATATATCAATGACCTTGATGAGGGAATTACTAGTGATATGAGCAAATTCGCCGACGACACGAAGATAGGTAGGATAATTGATTCAAACATAGATGTCATAGAACTTCAGGAAGATTTAGACAAACTTAATTCGTGGTCAGAAAAGTGGCAGATGCAGTTCAATGTAGATAAATGCAAGGTTCTGAAGCTCGGGAGTGTCCATAACCCAAGCACTTATAAGTTAAATAACGTAGAACTTAGCCATACAGATTGCGAGAAGATGAGCTTTTTTCAAGGGTTCTTAAGGAATGCAAAATTGAACTCTGTGAACCCTTAACTAACATTTTTAACCTATCTCTTCAAACAGGTGTAGTGTCTGATACGTGGAAGATGGCTAATGTAATTCCTATTTTTAAAGCAGGGGACAAGTCGTTACCATCAAATTACCGCCCAATAAGTCTAACTTCAATTGTAGGCAAATTATTAGAGTCGATTATAGCTGATAACATAGAAGCCATCTCGATAGGCATAATTTGATTAATGATACTCAACATGGATTCACCAGGGGCCGTTCCTGCCTAACTAATTTATTAACTTTTTCAGTAAGGCTTTTGAGGCAGTTGATCATGATAAAGAATTCGATATTGTTTATTTGGATTTTAGTAAGGCTTTTGATAGAGTACCACATCAGAGACTGTTAAAGAAAGTGGCTGCTCACGGCATTGGAGGAAAAGTGTTTTCATGGATCGAGTCATGGCTCACCAATAGGAAGCAGAGGGTGTGCATTAATGGGGTTAAATCTGAGTGGGGATCTGTAACAAGTGGCGTTCCACAGGGATCGGTTTTAGGCCCGTTGTTGTTTATAATATATATAAATGACCTTGACGAGGGAATTACTAGTGATATGAGCAAATTCGCTGATGACACGAAGATAGGTAGGATAATCGATTCAGACGTAGATGTCACGGAACTTCAGGAGGATTTAGACAAACTCAATTCCTGGTCAGAAAAGTGGCAGATGCAGTTCAATGTAGATAAATGCAAGGTTCTGAAGCTCGGGAGTGTCCATAACCCAAGCACTTATAAGTTAAATAACGTAGAACTTAGCCATACAGATTGCGAGAAGGACTTGGGGTGATGGTAAGCAGCAACCTTAAACCAAGACAGCAATGCCTAAGCGTACGTAATAAGGCAAATAGATTACTGGGATTTATATCAAGAAGTGTTAGCAACAGAAGTCCAGAGGTTATATTACAGCTTTATACATCATTAGTAAGGCCTCACCTAGATTACGCAGCTCAGTTCTGGTCTCCATATTACAGAGTGGACATGGGTTCGTTAGAAAACATTCAGCGTAGAATGACTAAATTAATACATAGCATTAGAAATCTTCCTTACGAAGAAAGATTGAAGACCCTAAAATTACATTCACTTGTAAGACGTAGAATGAGGAGACATGATCGAGGTATACAAGGGAAAATGGAATAACAAAGGGGATATAAATAAGGTCTTGAGGATATCTCCCAAGAGAGAACCCGCAATAATGGATTCAAGTTAGATAAGTTTAGATTTAGAAGGATATAGGAAAGTATTGGTTTGGAAATAGGGTAGTTGATGAGTGGAACAGTCTGCCTAGTAGGGTTATTGAAGCTAGGACCTGGGTAGTTTTAAATTTAGGTTGGATAAATTCATGAGTGAGAGGTTGGATTTGGGGGGAATTGCACATGAGTAAATAAAATTATCAAATCTTATTTCTTGGTAGCATTGAAATTGGGTTGAACAAGTGTTCTGTTGGTGGGATGGAATGTGAAGGACCTGCCTAGTATGGGCCAACAGGCCTGCTGCAGTGTTCCTCCTTTCTTATGTTCTTATGTTCTTATGAGTGAGAGGGGTTGGATTTGAGTGGGACTCATGAGTGGGTAGAATTGTCAAAGCTTATTTCTTGGAGCATTGAAAATTTGGTTGAGCAAATATTCTGTTAGTGGGACGGATTGTGAAGGACCTGCCTAGTATGGGCCAACAGGCCTGCTGCAGTGCTCCTCCTTTCTTATGTTCTTATGTTCTTATGAAGGACTTGGGGGTGATGGTAAGCAGCAACCTTAAACCAAGACAGCAATGCCTAAGCGTACGTAATAAGGCAAATAGATTACTGGGATTTATATCAAGAAGTGTTAGCAACAGAAGTCCAGAGGTTATATTACAGCTTTATACATCATTAGTAAGGCCTCACCTAGATTACGCAGCTCAGTTCTGGTCTCCATATTACAGAATGGACATAAATTCGTTAGAAAACATTCAGCGTAGAATGACTAAATTAATACAGAGCATTAGAAATCTTCCTTACGAAGAAAGATTGAAGACCCTAAAATTACATTCACTTGTAAGACGTAAAAATGAGGGGAGACATGATCGAGGTATATAAGGGAAGATGGGTATTAATAAGGGGATATAAATAAGGTCTTGAGGATATCTCTCCAAGAGAAACCCGCAATAATGGATTCAAATTGGATAAGTTTAGATTTAGAAAGGATATAGGAAAATATTGGTTTGGAAATAGGGTAGTTGATGAGTGGAACAGTCTGCCTAGTAGGGTCATTGAAGCTAGGACCTTGGGTAGTTTCAAATTTAGGTTGGATAAATTCATGAGTGAGAGGGGTTGGATTTGAGTGGGACTCGCACTTGAGTTAATAGAATCTTCAAAGCTTATTTCTTGGGTAGAATTGAAAATTAGGTTTGGCAATTATTCTGTTAGTGGATGGATTGTGAAGGACCTGCCTAGTATGGGCCAACAGGCCTGCTGCAGTGTTCCTCCTTTCTTATGTTCTTATGTTCTTATGATGCCTGATTTTAGAGGGGCTATAGTATTAGTCCAGATGTGGTCTAGTAATGAGGTACTAGTCTCGGAGATTCTTGTAGGTTTTGATATTGTTGGTAGTAACAAGCAGTTGCTCATAGTGTTTGTGAATTCTGTTACTTGTGGGTCCTGGTCATGTAGGAGATTTATATTGAAGTCTCCTGTGAGCAGCAAATGGTCTTTGTTCATGTGTGCATCAGTTATTAGGTTACCTAGTTTTTCACTAAAATGGTGAATGTTTGACTGTGGTAATCTGTAGATGTTTATCACTGTGAGGGGTTTTTGCAGGTCTTTTGATTTAAATTTAGCTATAATATATTCTCCATGCTCATCCCTTATGCAAGAGTTATTGATACATTCAAGTTGATCTGAGTAATATATAGTATTCCACCCCTCGCTGATCTGTCCTACAATTGTGAATGGCTGTGTAACCTGGGATGGCATAGACATCTGTAGTATCAGGCTTCAGCCAGGTCTCAGTGAGTGTGATGATTGACATATTGGTCTGGAGGGATTGGAGTAGTGCTGTGAGGTCATCATAATGTTTGCTCAAAGATCTAACATTGTAATTGAAGATAGTTATGTTATTGTTGGCTCTGAGTAATGTCTTTTTGATCTGCTGTGTATAGTTACAGTTGCTGTTGGAATCATTTAAGTCATTTAATAATAGGTTGATATCAGGATCAATTCCTGTAATCATAAAGATTTGATGTGATTCTATAACTAGACCTGAGAAGAATAGATAATACTAAACTTAATAATATGATACTAGAATAAATGCTTAGGAACTATTTGATTATTACAAATTTTTAATAAGAGTTTGTAGAGATACAGGGTATTTGACAGAGTTCTTGGCACGTGAATTTGTACCTTAGTCAATTTATACAAATGCAATTAATTGAACTATGGTAGTTTACTAAATCTGGGAATAAAGGAGCTAGGGAAAATGATAGCAAACAATGAAAGTAAAGTAAATTAGTACCTGAGTTAGCACCTTAATTATTATAATAAAAATTAATAAAAGAACTGTGGCAGTTAGATTTTTTTTTTTTTTAAATAAAATCTAGGGAATATAATAGTAAACAATGAGGGTTAACACTTTAGGGAATATAATAGTAAATAAAAAGAGTAAAACACTTTAGCACCAAAAATAGCACCTTAATTACGAGTTAACACTTTAGGGAATATAATAGTAGGAACATAAGAACATAAGAAAGGAGGAACACTTGCAGCCTGTTGGCCCATACTAGGCAGGTCCTTCACAATCCGTCCCACTAACAGAATATTTGCTCAACCCAATTTTCAATGCTACCCAAGAAATAAGCTTTGACAATTC
>WNWK01031442.1:0-22700 GCA_009830355.1 Cherax destructor
TAGATGGGGGTTTTCCGTTGTTGACGTCCCCCCCGGATCTGTTTCGATGCGTGGTAAAACGGTCTCGTCGAGTCAAGAAAGATTAATTTTCCCTCTCATACCCCCACGAGACTGGCGCGTTAACATGTGGTTGGTCGGGGTAGCAATCAGATCCTCGCACTAATCCGACCGTTTGTACTGTTTATCGTATAACTTTACATATTACGTGTATCCTGGCTTAATGCCCCACTGGTTTATAAAATTTCACAGTCTCGATACTTGAATTTCGAGTAGATAACTTGCGATATGTTAGTTCATTTCAATCACACCCAATTGGCGGTCGGGGTATGGCGCCCCAAGCCAGTTTCGTCGATCAATAAACCCCCGGATTATTTAAACTCCCGGTTTCACTATATTCCATTTCCACAGTTCATCGAATATATTACAGTTCTTCTGATGAATCCCCAACATCGGGGTACGACTTTATCCTGCCGTATGGTCACTTCACTCAGTTCAAATAGGCCATGACCGCGTCCCCCGCCGGTATTTTTCCCAAATTATTGCCCGATTATGGACCTCCGGGACCGTTGTCCCTTTTGATATTCCCCCGCCACGGGATTTTCCCTACATTACGAAAGGGGGTTAAAAAAAACCCGAGGGGGGGGGAAACTAAATTTTACTGGCCATACGATTGAACTCTGAGGGGAGGCTGGCTGTCCCTTTTGCCTATTCCCCCCTACCCCCCCCCTGCCCAGCTGACTGCCCACTTCACGGGCATCCCCCAGGTGTGAATTCGTTGGTTCCTTTCAGTTAATGTTGCCCCAGCAACACATGAATGATATCTATTCATATTGGAAAGTTTACTAACGGGGAAAAAACCAATATTTTCCACATATCTTGAACATTTCGAAATGGTAGTCTCTGAATTCAAATTTTTTTCGCACTCCAGTACATAGTCTTTGGGTGTCATCCATATAGATATTTTTAGTAATTCGTCAACAATGGTGTTGAACGGGGAAAATTTGGGGGAGATGACATAAGTCGTGTCGTCAGCAAAGAGTATGGGTTTCAGGTGTTGTGATACATTGGGAAGATCATTGATGTATAAGAGGAAGGCAGGGGAAAGACACTTCCCGCGGCCCGGATCAAGTGGTCGTGTCGGGGGGATGTTTTTAATGGTGAATACTGGTACCTATTAGTAGGGGGATTTGAAGTATGCGGCATGACCTCTTTTCCATAGTGGTCAATTTGTGGGTAGGGTGCCAGGGGGCCCCGGGGCACTGGGTGATTTAATCCTCTTGTGTTTTACAAAGCGTATATGAGATATTGGGGAAATAAGTTTGTTGATTGGGCTTTAATGGGAATGATGAGGCTGTTGGTCCAAGATTTGGGGCCCCCCAATTACAGGAGGGACATCTGGTCATCATGTTTTTTTTAAGCTCCTTTTTTTCCACTCTACGGATAATTCTTTAACGGTTTTTGGGGGAAGCCCATGCCCAGGCGGGGTGTGGATGTTCCGCCTGTTGGGGCTTGGGAATCCCCCAGATCTAATTGGAAACTTAAAATTTTTCTTTCCATTTACAAAGGAAGTTTTTTTCCCTTTTTCTTTCATGGCTGACTACGAAATCGTAATGACATATTGCCCGGTGGTCTTCCAGAGCCCCTTCACCCCGGGGGGCCCCGGGTTTTCGTTCACGGGGTAGAAAAAAATTTCGACGTGTTTTTCATTTGTCATGTTCCCCGCAAAATTTTCCCGTTTTTAGTCGCGGGGGATCCTGGGGGACAAGATTAAGGAAAAGGAAAAAGAAAAAGTCCTCGATGACGCACTGACTTTCTTGGGTTATCCCGGGGGTAACCCCCCGGGTTAAAAAACCGAAGAAATCTTATCTTATCTTAGCAACAAAAATTCCCCAAACGGGGAAATCGGGGCCAAGTTTTTCTATCAGTGGCCCTTTTAAACCAACAAAAAAAGGAGAGAAATTTATCCTCCCAAAATTTTTTTAGTTATTTTTGTGTTTTAGATGGGGATCGTCCCAAATGAGTGTGAAGGGAAATATCGATGTTGAGAGGATGGTTATTGTGACCTCGTAGACCTAAGTTTTTTTCTTTTATTGATGATAAACATTGATCTTCCCTTCATCTTTCCCAATATATTTTTTCCCGCTCCTCTTTAACACTTTTTAACAAATTTTCTGGTTTTTGTTTTTAAATTACAGCCTACTAATGATTTACCCTTTATAGCCTAGATTTTAAATTTTCTGCAATGAAACCCAAAACCTTTTGTCTTGTATATTTCATAATATATTTCTTGCAGGTTCTTTTAGCTTTAATTTATGTTTTTAAACAATTTTTGGGGATATGTCCATCTGGGCACTTTTGCCCTCGTAGGCCATTTTTTTCAAAAAAAGTAAATTTTCCCCTAGTTTTTTTTTCTTTATCTTTTTGGTGATGATGTGTGCTTTTTTTTACCTGTTATTTATTTTGTAGTATATATCCCCCCTGGCAAATAATTTAGGCCTTATATGTCTATTTTATTTAGCAAGAAATAAATATTTATGTGTTAGCCTGATGTGCAGCCAGGAAACCCTTGGTTGTCGACCTGGTCTCCAAAGGCCCCGGGTAAGACGGGCTGGGGGGGCCTTGACCCCAAACCCTCCCAATTGCGGTTTGATGAGACAATTATCCAAGTCAGGGATTTGTCTTCCATTTCCTTAGTAAACCCATGTGCCCTCATTTCCCAAACATAAATCTGTGGGTTTTGTGCTTCCCCCGAATGTAATGCAGAATATAAATAATAATAATACTAGCACTAAATGGTATATAACCCTTGGTTTATACACCCAATGGATATAACCTTTGGTTTTACTAGCACTCAGGATGGTATATAAACCTGGGTTATATAGACCAGGTATGGTATATAACCTTTGGGATACTAAAAACCCAGGTTTATATATAACCTTGGTTTACTACACTCCCGGTAGGATATAACCTTGGATCTAGCACTCTAGGTATGGTATATAACCCTGGATACTACACTAATTTTGGTTTCCCTTGGTTATACTGCACCAGGGATGGGATATAACCTGGTTTCTCCTTTTATTTCAGGGGAACTCAAAGTTATTTCCACTTTTTTTCATAATAGAACCAGTGTATGTTATTTATGTATTTTTTGTAAATTTTTATTTTGGGAGATATTAACTAAAGGTGGTATTTTGGAAAGCAAGTTATTTTTTTAAATTATGAATAGGTTAAATTATTTGATATTGAAAGGTTTTAATGTTTTGGAGAGATTGGTTTTTTAATTCAGGTTTTTTAAATTAAATTATGTTAGGAAAGGGAAAGTATTATATCATTTAGTTAAGATCGGTTAGAATCTTTTAAATTAAGAGGGGGTGTTATTGCTTAATTAATATTGGTTAGGTATCATTTAATTAAGATTGGGTGTTATTTTAATTAATATGTATTGGGGCGTATAACCCCCTGTTTTACCCTTCTATTTGATTAAAAAATTAATAATAATATGTATTAGGTTGGGTTTTTTTTAATTTTTTCCCTCACAGTTTATCTGAGTGAATGAAGCTCATGCAAAATCTACTTGAGGGACTAAAAGGGAAAGGAAATAAAATTTTTAAAACAGGAAATTCGGACTGCTTATACAGCAGGTTATTTCCCGACTTGTATGACCCTGCTTATCAGCGGTTAGTTCCAATTACTGTGGGGTTGCAAAAGCGGTTAGTTTCCCAACAGTACCCCTTATACGCAGGTTGGTTCCAGGCTCTTGATTCTCCCACAGCAGGTTGGGTTTCCCAGACTACTGCATGGCCCTGCTTATGCAACAGGTTAGGTTCCAGGCTTGTAGGGGCCCTGCATGCCGGGTTAGTTTCCCCAGGCTACTTTTGGCCCTTTGTTTTGCAGCAGGTTGGGTTCCAGGCACTGGGGCCCCTGCTCGTTAGCGGGTTGGGTTCCAGCTGCTGGAAAAAAATGGTTGACAGTATTTAAAACCTGATAACATGTTTACACTATCATATATTAAAGATTTTTTTATTTCAGCTAATACAGTGTTTTACTAAGGGGCATTTGGTGTACAAAAAGCCTTTTTAGTATGCAGAGCATTTGGTTTTGATTACAGGTAATAAATTCTAGCATTTAACATATTTTGAATATATATTAAATATTTTAATGTTGTGGGGATTACAGAAAAATTGGGCCCCACTTATACCGGCAGGTTATGTTCCAGGCTACGGGAAAAAGGCATCACAAAAAAGGGAAGCCTTTTTTTCCACTTATAAATGCATACAAATGCCAGATAAAAAGTTTAACTAAATATTTTAAAGTTAACAATAGAACTGGGCATTAAAAAAAAAAAAAGAAAAATGCACCCCCTACGAACCTCATTACTTACCTTAAAATATTTGTAGCCCCAAGTAGGGTGAGAGGTGAGAGTTTTTATTGTAAGAAGTCAGGTGTGGGAGGATGGTAGCCAGGCCACCCCACCCACCGAAATATACGCTTTAAAGCCCCCAGAGCAAAAAATGCATAAAAGTACACTCATTACTTACCTTAAAATATTTGTAGTTTTAAACCCCTTTGAGTGTTTCGGTCGTATATATACAGTGGTACCGGTTTAAAGATTTTTTCTTTCCCAGAATGCTGTTCAAGTGCCATTACCAAAAGAATTTATCCCCTTGGGAATAATGTAAAATGACTAGTTTTTTAGACCCCAAAAATAACTTACAAAAGTTTTTAAAAAAATAAACTTACATAAAGGGTGAGTTTGGGGACCATCGTTTAAACCGGGGACCACTGTCGTGTTAGACCACTGTTTCCGACGATTAAAAGCGGGGCCCCAAATCAATCAGGAGAAAGCTGGTGGCCCCCTGGAAGAAAGGGTCTGTGTGGTCAGTTTGTGCAGTATAAAAAAAACGGGGAGCCAGTGGTGCGTGTGGGGAAAGCCATTTCGGGAGTCCTTGTTCACACCCAGGGTAAGAATTACTGACTCCTTGGCGATCTGGGACCCTTTTCTTCCTCAGTGATAGCTCTAACACAGATGGAAGTGTTCTGAATATAAATTTCATGGTTTTAGGAGTTTGTGACCAAAAAACAATGCCCAGGGTACCAGAAGGAAGGAAGGAAGAAAGTAAGGAAGGAAAGAATAGATGAGAGGAAGGAAGGAAAAAAGAGATGAGAGGAAGAAAGGGAAAGGAAAGAAGAGATGAGAGGAAGGAAGGAGGAAAGGAAGCAAGGAAAGCATTAACCCCTTTTGGGGGTTTGGGGCCGTCTAGTATGTTTTTCGAGCAGAGGTTTGGGGCCGACTAGTACGCGTAAAATTTTAGCGGTTCAAATTCGGGAAATAAGGGACTAGGGGTGAGAGAATGGGTCTGCACGGTCAGTGTGCGCAGGAGGAAAAAAACGGGGACCCAGTGGTGCATTGAAAGCATTTCAGTACACCTTGTCCACCATGTCTCGCAGCAAAAAACACCTTTCTCCTCGGCAAATTGGGACATTATTATTCCCAGTGACAGTTCTAACAGTATGGGGGTGTCAGTGATGGTGACTTTTCAAGGTTTTGACACGGTTGTGCCTGAAAATAATGACTTATAATACCGGTAATAGTGAAGAAAACCCAGACTTACCCACAACCTTCCACCTCTGGTGCTGTGCCGTCTTGTTCACGTTCAATTGTACCAGAACGAAAGAGGAAATTGTTATTTACTCCATACCCAGGACTCAGATGTGAGCAATGGTGATGATAGTGATAGTGATTTTGAACTCCAAGCTCTCAAAACAGTTCCAGTAGCGAGAGTGAAGTGGAATATTCACTCAGTGAAGCGTCAGTATATACGACGGTATATGCGCTCTGGGTAGTGTGCCATATGCTCTCTTCCAAGGGTTAGAGTACATCTAGGAGTACATCCCGTGGGGGTACAACAGCACAGATAGTGAAAACGAAGATGATAGTGCTGCAATTGGTATGAGAAATGTGCATGCATCTGGTGGTGGTAGTGGTGGCCAGGCGGGAGGCACCAGCAGTGGACCAGCCACCCACGCCGCTGACTCAGCTCAGCTACAACAGCGTCACCACTCCACCCACCCACCACACCAACTCCACAACCACAACCTCCACAACCTCAACAACCTCCATAACCTCCACAACCACCTGTCAATATCCAGTACCCACCAGCAGACCGCCAATGGGATTGGCAGGGAGCTCAGAATTTTATTCCCAATCCCCATCAGTTTGATGAAAGCCAAAGTGGAATACGCCCATCTTGTCCACTTGGGAACAATGCCACTGAACTGGAATGCTTTGAATTATTCTTTGATGAACCCCTGATGGATATTATTGTCAGGAAAGCAACAGATACTTCGATTACACCATGGCAAACAATACTTTCACCAGGATCACGTCTACACCAGTGGAAAGAAACAACTGTGGCTGAGATGTATCTTTTCTTTGCCACAATAATGCTTATGCGCATGTTTATAAGCACAGTGTCAAATCATACTGGTCGACAGACCGCCTGATTTCAACCCCAGGTTTCAGTGATATTATACCAGTGAATCGATTTGTGCTTCTGTTACGCATGTTACATTTATCAGACAAAACCAGGCCTGACAGAAACGACAGGTTATATAAGATTAGGAATGTGTTTGTGTACCTGAAACAGAAATTCAATATGTATTTTTATCCCTTCAGGAAGCTTGTTATTGATGAGTCTTTGATTTTATTCAAAGGTAGACTGTCGTTCAAGCAGTATATACCAAGCAAGAGGAAACGCTTTGGTATAAAGTTGTTTGTACTTTGTGATTGCTACAGTGGTCTTGTATTGGATATTATTGTGTACACTGGAGGTAATACATTGCAAGATACCAGGAAGTTATTGGGTATCTCTGGTGATGTGGTTAGAACAATGATGGAACCATATCTTGGTAAGGGCATATATTATATACTGATAACTGGTATACAAGCCCTTTACTCAGTGATTTTTTGAGTGAACATGACAGATGTGTGTGGTACAGTGCGTGCAAATCGTAAGCATATGCCCAGGTTTGATGCAGGCACTCGTAGAGGTGAGGTGCAGGCATTTTCTGCCAATGACATCATGGCATTTCGGTGGCAAGACAAACGAGATGTCACACTGTTGTCATCAGTTCACCCTAATGAAATGGCAGACACTGGCAGGGTGAATAGAGAGACCGATGAACCCATTCTAAAACCTGCAGCTGTGATGGACTACACTCTCAATATGCGTTCAGTGGACAAATGTGACATGCAGATTGGGTTTGCTGATTGCGTTCGTAAGAGTTATAAGTGGTACATAAAACTCTTTTTCCATATTCTGGACATTTCAATGCTCAATGCTTATAATATGTATAAGCTGAAGACCAGAAACAAACCACCATATGGTGAATTTTGTTTGTCTGTGGTCAGACAAATAATATTCAAGTACCAAGTAATAGCACCTGCAATAGAACACCGCCCACGAAATTATGAACAAATACCCTCTTGTCTGAGGCCTGGTGATCACTACCTAATGAAACTGCCTGCTACTGCTTGCAAGACAAAGGCTCAGAAGAGGTGTCATGTCTGTGCACATACAAAAAAACGTCCTCAACAACGCAGAGACACTCGTTTTATGTGTGAGGAGTGTAAAGTACCATTGTGCATGACACCATGTTTCAAAGAGTTCCACAAGCTCCACAACTTCTAGGAACATGTCCAGTGACTGTATATATGATATATATGATAGAAAAATAGTAATAAACAATCTTTGACATTGTTACTTTTTGTAAACATGTTTTGTAAACAATGTAATGAAAACAAAGTTTGTGTAGTTATTGTGAGGTAAATAACGAGTGAATATTTGAAAAACAGCACTTATATTGGTCTCGCAGACCATAAAAGTTATTTGAAAAAAAAAAAAAAAAAGAAAAAAAACAACTCAAAAAAATAAAAGAAAAAATTACCGGCCGACCGGCAGTCACCGATGTTGCCGTACATGCCTCATTTTCTCTCAACTTCAATCATCTATATCTCGGTAAGTATTGATCGCAGAAATGTTTTTTTTAGCCTATTAGATTTAGAAAAAAAAACTATTATTTCATAAGAAAAAATAATTTTTTTTTTTTTAAATTTCTCGACCCTGAGAGAGAGTTAAGAATTGAGGCCTCGACCCTGAAAGGGTTAAGAAGTCAGGTGGGGGATCCGTATAGCGAGTTTTGGTCATAATTTGAAATGTCCGTATTAACGGAACGGCTTAAAGAGGGGCCCTACTGTATTTAATTGGTTTTAACATTACAGTGCTGTATATTTGCTAATTTAGACAATTCCTATAGAATGTGATTATTTTTTACAGTATGTATTGTCATTTTTTATTAGGTTTTGCTGATGGGTAAGAGTGGGTCTGGGAAGACCAGTATGAGATCTATTATTTTTGCCAACTACATTGCTCGAGACACCAGTCGCCTTGGAGCAACAAGTAAGTTTCCTCTTTGTTGTTTTTTGTAACATAAAAAGATATATCTTTAGAGTTCAAAAATACTTGCTGGCTTTGTTAGTGAAAGGAAAATAGGAATGTGAAATGTAGGTTATTTACTGTAAAAGATAATTCTACAGACGTTTATATTGTACGGTAGTTTAGAATGATAGGTGATAGAAAGAATGCTAATGTCAGCAATATATAATAGAAATGTAAAACATTTGCATAGGTGAGCTATATAGGAAAGGGGAAGTGAGTAGTTTGTGTGAGCAGATTATTTATATCTGAGTGAAAGTGTTTGGCTAAAAACCAAAAGGGTGCAACTTTAATTCCCAGGTGGGGGCAAGCTGTCTTTTGTAATATTGTATTTTATCCCAGTCAGTTCCTCAAAAGATACTGCCTTAACTCCTTTGGAGAGGTCGCATAGGCCTTCTCAGGAGGTTCCTGGTGCCTGAAAATTTTTTGGAAAAAAAAAAAAAAATTGTTTTCTTATGAAATGATAGAGAATCTTTTTCCGATCATAAAGCCACCAAAATTATGAAATTTGATCGAAAACTAACGAAATTATGCTTTCGCGAAGTTATCGGTATCTATGACACTGACGCATCGTCGATTTCACCCACTTCGAGCCCTATTTTCGACAAATTCCAATGTTTCAGTCTCCTAAAATTATAGCTATTTCGCTAGAACTCCATTTCTTCTATCGAATGAGTAGAAGAAACTGCCTATTTACCAATTTCATCTACCCAAAATAGTGGTCAGAAAATGGCAATTTTCCAATTTCGCACAAATTTCAAACGATGCCAATTTCAAAATAGGGTCCAGAGTAAACAAGGCAGACATTCCTGGCACTAAAATAACATGTTCTCTGTTCATTAGCCACGTCTCCAGGCCCCTGTTCCATTACTTTTGCTTTCCATTTTGAATTTTTATTCTCACAAAAATAGAAGATTTACTGTTATGTATACAACTGCATCATTGTAAAAATGGTATAAATAATATCAGAGCACTTGTGCATGAATATAAGACTCGCCAGTTGTTGTGTATTGGACGCATGGTGTGATTTGTTTACTCTTGAACATCGTCAAAAATCGAACATTTTCGCTACTTTGAGCTCAATTTCAAGGTACTTGTCATTGTCATACCAATCAAAATCATCTCCATTTCTGTAATATATCTTCCATTCTATCAAATGAGACCAAGAAAACGAGAATACATCAATAAATACCATACGAAAATCGACTGCAAAGTCGCTGTTTTAATAAAAAAAAACGGTCAGTTTTTTTTCTCTCATTATGCAGTGTGTACTGCAGGATTTTTATTATACTGCTCACACTGACCACACAGACCCATTCTTTCATATGTATGCCTACCAGACGTTTTCTGCTTAAATTGAGGCCGCTAGAATTTGGGCGTACTAGTACGGCACCAACCCCTGCTCGTAAAACGTACTAGTACGGCACTGACCCCGAAAGGGTTAAAGCATTGTAGTTGCCTTTCTTATAATCCTTTTGTTCTTGTTTGTATGTTTCTTTTTCCTCACCTAAGTCATATTTAGCACACGTTAATTCCAATAAAACGTGATCACTGTTTCCAAGTGGATTAAGATAGTTTTCTAAAAACTTCTTCCTTTGTCTGAGTAAATACCAGGTCAGATATTGATGGCGTGGCACCATATCTCATTCGTGTCATTTCATTTACAGAGTGGTATTTAAAAAGCCTGCTATTATGGTAAGGCAGTCTGTTGACCATTTATTCATGGTTCCAGCCTCATAGGTTGCCCTATTTATTTAATAATGTATTGTTAAATCCAAACACGTTACCATTATTATTTATTATCTTGGTCACTTTTCATTAACAGTTCCTTTATTGCATTAGCCTGGTGGCTAAAGCTCTTGCTTCACACAGCGAGGGCCCGGGTTCGATTTCCTGCGAGGGTAGAAACATTGGGCGTGTTTCTTTACACCGGTTGTCTATGTTCCCCATCAGTAAAATGGGTACCTGGGAGTTAGTCAACTGGTGTGAGTCGCATCCTGGAACAAAACTAACCTAATTTGCTCGAAATGCTCTGCATAACAAGCGGCTTTCTATGTAGTAGTATGTCATTGATGTCAGCTAGGCCTGTATACCTTGTACATGTACAGTGGTCCCTCGGTTTTCGCCGAAAATTCGTTCCAGAATGCTGCTCAAGTGCCATTACCGAACGAATTTACTTCCTTAAGAAATAATGTCACGTAGGTTAGTCTATTTCAGACCCCCAAAAATACACTTGCAACAGCACTTACGAAAATACACTTACATAAATGTTCGAGTTTGGAGATGCACGAAAACCGAGGGACCACTGTACTTGTAGAAATAAAGATATACAGTGGTACCTCGGTTAGCGATATTAATCCGTCACAGAGGGCGTATCTGTAACCGATTTTATCGTTATCCGAATAAATTTTCCCCATAAGAAATAATGGAAATAAAATTAATCCGTTCCAGACTTCCAAAAGTAGTAAAATAAAATATTTTTTAGAACTTTTTGACATTAAATAATACACAATTTTATGAACAATAAAGAAATACGTGTACATGTAAATATAGTACAATAACATGTCACTTACATTTATTGAAGAGTTGTTGATGTGTGGAAGACGGGAGGAGGGGAAAGGATGGAGTACGTAGTATGCTAGTGTTTAGAAGGGGAATCCCCTTCCATTAACACTGCAGGTACCAAGTTCTTTTCTGGGGTTACTGGCCTTTTTCTTTTAATGCCACTAGGACCAGGTTGAGAGTCACTGGACCCCTCTCTAACAAAAAATCTGTCCAGGGAGCTCTGTGTCTGGCGATTCTTTAAAACATCCCTGAAATGGGACACCACAGTGTCATTGTACAGGTTGCCAGCACGGCCTGCAACACCATGGTTAAGGTGATATTCATCCATAAAGCCTTGCACCCTGCTCCACATTCCACAAATCTCCTTAGTCACTGAAGAAGGCACCTTCTTCCATCTCTGTTCCACCTCCTCCTCCTCTGAACCATTGTCCTGACCTGTGGTCTCTTGTTGCTGTTGCTGTTGAAGCTCTTGCAGATCTTCAGTGGTTAGCTCTACATTGTGCTCTTCCACCAACTCTTCCACATCCTCACCACTCACCTCCAACCCCATGGACTTGCCCAGTTCCACAATTTCTTCCATAACAGGCTCAGGCTGAGGCTCAGGCGCAGGCTCAGGGTTCTGAGGCTCAGCCCCAAAACCTTCAAAATCCCTCTCTAGGACACAGTCTGTCCACAATTTTCTCCAGGCAGAGTTCAAAGTCCTGGTAGTCACTCCCTCCCAAGCCTTACCTATAAGGTTTACACAATGCAGGATATGGAAATGATTTTTCTAAAAGTCTCTTAGGGTTATATTCATGTCTGTGGTCACATCAAAGCACTTTTGAAACATTGCTTTGGTGTAGAGTTTTTTAAAGTTTGAAATGACCTGCTGGTCCATGGGCTGGAGGAGAGGAGTGGTATTAGGGGGCAAGAACTTCACTTTGATGAACTTAAAGTCCTCCACAATTTTCTCTACCAAGGTTGGAGGATGACAAGGAGCATTGTCCATTATCAGGAGGCACTTAAGTGGCAAATTATTTTCCTTGAGATATTTCTTCACACTGGGGCCAAACACGCCATTGAACCAATCTAAGAAAATGTCCTTTGTGACCCATGCCTTTTTGTTAGACTTCCACATCACACACAAATTAAGACTTGGTGATACCGCATCTGCCAAACACTCGGGGATTTTCAGAATGATACACCAGTAAAGGCTTCACTTTGCAATCACCACTGGCATTAGCACACATCATGAGAGTAAGCCTGTCTTTTATAGGCTTATGTCCTGTGAGTGCCTTTTCCTCCTGTGTAATGTAGGTCCTGTTTGGCATTTTCTTCCAAAACAGGCCTGTTTCGTCACAATTGAACATTTGTTGGGGTTGGAATTGTTCAGCCTCTATGTACCCCTGGAATTCCTGCACATATTTTTCAGCCGCACTTTTGTCACAACTGGCTGCGTCACCATGCCTCACAACACTATGTATGCTACTTCGATTCTTAAATCTTTGAAACCAGCCTCTGCTGGCTTTAAATTCGCTCACTTCAGCACTCGTTGCAGGCATTTTCTTGACGAGATCATCATGCAACTGCCTTGCTTTTTCACATATTATTGCCTGCGAAACACTATCTCCTGCTAACTGTTTCTCGTTGATCCACACCAACAACAAATTTTCCACATGTACCAGCACTTGCGATCTCTGTTTTGTGATCACATATGCACCTTTCGCAACAACAGCTTCCTTGATTTTATGTGTATTTCCCTTGGCCACAATGGTAGCGATGGTAGAATAGGCTTTACCATACAGACTCTCCAGCTCAGTGATACGCACTCCACTTTCATATTTTTCTATTATCTCCTTCTTCAGTTCTACTGTATTTCTTAACCTCTTTACCACAGGGTTGGCACTAGGAGCTTTCTTTTGACCCATGGTAGCTTATTTAGCAGTTGCAAGCACTAAAAACAGTGGAATAATGACAATATACTACTGGTATGAATGCGTGGGTGGTGGTCACTCTCGATTGTAAACAATAGCACACTGACGCTCCCGGGAGTGCCCGCACAGCTGGGCCACGCGGACGCGTTCGGGACGAATATCGTAAACCGAACGGATCATCGTAAACTGAGTCAATACGTATTTTGATGTAAAAATGTATCGCTAACCGGTTTTATCTGTATCCGACGCCATCGCTAACCGAGGTACCACTGTATTATTATTATTATATTATACATATTTTTTTTTTTTTTTCAACAAGTCGGCCGTCTCCCACCGAGGCAGGGTGACCCAAAAAGAAAGAAAATCCCCAAAAAGAAAATACTTTCATCATCATTCAACACTTTCACCACACTCATACATAATCACTGTCTTTGCAGAGGCGCTCAGATACGACAGCTGAGAATAGTCCCTCCCAGCTGTCACCATCCCAGACCCCTCCTTTAAAGTGCAGGCATTGTACTTCCCATTTCCAGGACTCAAGTCCAACTAAATCAATTAACTGGTTTTCCTGAATCCCTTCACAAAATGTTACCCTGCTCACACTCCAACAGATCGTCATGTCCCAAAAACCATTCGTCTCCATTCACTCCCATCTAACACGCTCACACATGCTTGCTGGAAGTCCAAGCCCTCGCCCACAAAACCTCCTTACCCCCTCCCTCCAACCTTTCTAGGATCGACCCCTACCTCGCCTTCCTTCCCCTACAGATTTATACGCTCTCCAAGTCATTCTACTTTGATCCATTCTCTTTAAATGACAAAACCACCTCAACAACCCCTCTTCAGCCCTCTGACAAATACTTTTAGTAACTCCACACCTTCTCCTAATTTCCACATTCCGAATTTTGTGCATAATATTTACACCACACATTGCCCTTAAACAGGACATCTCCACTGCCTCCAGCCTCCTCCTCGCTGCAGCATTTGCCACCCATGCTTCACACCCATATAAGAGTGTTGGTACCACTATACTTTCGTACATTCCCTTCTTTGCCTCCATGGATAACGTTTTTTGTCTCCACAGATACCTCAACGCACCACTCACCTTTTTTCCTTCATCAATTCTATGGTTAACCTCATCCTTCATAAAGCCATCTGCTGACATGTCAACTCCCAAATATCTGAAAACATTTACTTCTTCCATAATCCCTCTCTCCAATGTGATATCCAATTTTTCTTTATTTAACCCTTTCGGGGTCGGGGCCGTACTAGTACGTTTTACGAGCAGGGTTGGTGCCGTACTAGTACGAGTTGATTGTCACAGATGGTTTATGAAGGATGAGGTTAACCATGAATTAGAAAAAAGGGGAGGGAAATTGAGGTATCTGTGGAGACAAAAACGCATCCATGGAAAAGAAGGAATGTACTAAAGTATGTGGTACCAACACCTTATATGGGGGGAAGCATGTAAATGCTCAGGAGGAGGAGGCTGGAGGCAGGGAGATGTCCTTTTAAGGCAATGTGGTGAAAAATTTTTGCAAAATTTCGGAATGGGAAATTAGAGAAGGTGGAGTTACTAAAAGTATTTGTCAGAGGGCTGAAGAGGGGTTGTTGAGGGGGTTTTTGGGTCATTTAAGAGAATGGATAAAAGGGCAGAATGACTTGGAGACGATAAATCTGTAGGGAAGGAAGTAGGTAGGGGTGCCCCAGAAAAGGTTGGAGGGAAAGGCAAAGGAGGTTTTGTGGGCGAGGGGTTTGGACTTCCAGCAAGCATGGAGCGTGTTAGATAGGAGTGAATGGAGACGAATGGTTTTGGGACATGACGATCTGTTGGAGTGTGAGAGGTCAATATTTGTGAAGGGATTCGGGGAAACCAGTTAATTGATTTAGTTGGACTTGAGTCCTGGAAATGGGAAGTACAATGCCTGCACTTTAAAGGAGGGGTCTGGGGATGGGGACAGCTGGGAGGGACTTTTCAGCTGTCGATTCCCGGGGCCCTCGCAAAGACAGTGATTATGTATGAGGGGTGAAATGTTGAATGATGATGCCAGCAGAGGCTGGTTTCAAAGATTTAAGAATCGAAGTAGCAACATAGTGTTGTGAGGAGGGTACCAGCCAGTTGTGACAAAAGTGCGGCTAAAAAAGGGGGCAGGAATTCCAGGGGTACATGGGGGCTAAAAACCCCCAAACCCCCCAACAAATGTTCAATTGTGCGAAACAGGCCTTTTTTTTGGAAGAAAATGCCAAACAGGACCTACAACAAGGAGGAAAAGGCACTACAGGACATAAGCCTATAAAGGGGGGTTTTACTCTCATGATGTGTGCTAATGCCAGTGGTGATTAAAGTGAAGCCTTTCTGGTGTATCATTCTGAAAATCCCCAAAAGTGTTTGGCAGATGCGGTATCCCCGTCTTAATTTGTGTGTGATGGGGAAGTCAAAAAAAAAGGCATGGGTCACAAAGGACATTTTCTTAGATTGGTTCAATGGCTGTTTGGCCCCAGTGTGAAGAAATACCCAAGGAAAATAATTTGCCAAAAATGCCTCCTGATAATGGAAATGCCCCTTGTCACCCCCCAAAACCCTTTGGGTAGAGAAAATTGGGGGGGTTTTTTAAGTTCAAAAAAGGAAGTTCTTGCCCCCAAATACCCCCCCTCCCCCCCCCCCCATGGACCACAGGTCATTTAAATTTTTTAAAAAAATTTTCTACACCAAAGCAATGTTTCAAAAGTGCTTTGATGTGACCCGACATGAATAAAACCCTTTAAGAGATTTTTAAAAAAAATCATTTCCATATCCTGCATTTGTAAACCTTTAGGTAAGGCTTGGGAGGGAGGACTACCAGGTTTTTTGAACTCTGCCGGGAAAAAATTGTGGACAGACTGTGTCCTAGGGGGGGTTTTTGGGGTTTTGGGGCTGAGCCTGGGGAACCCTGAGCCTGCCCCTTTTGACCCTCACCCTGAGCCTGTTATGGAAGAAATTGGGAACTGGGCAAGCCCGGGGGGTTGGGGGGGAAAGTGGTGAGGATGGGAAGAGTTGGTGGAAGAGAAAATGTAGAAAAAACCCCACTGAAGATCTGAAGAGCTTCAACAGCAACAAAAAAGAGACCACAGGGGGGGACAATGGTTCAGAGGAGGGGGGGGGTGGAAAGAGATGGAAGAAGGTGCCCTTCAGTGACTAAGGAGTTTTGGGGGAATGTGGGGGGGGGGTGCAATTTTTTATGGATGAAACCCCCTTTTAACCCCATGGTGTTGCAGGCCGTGCTGGCACCTGTACAATGACACTGGGTGCCCTTTTTTCAGGGATTTTTTAAAGAATCGCCAGACACAGAGCCCCCGGGACAGTTTTTTTGTTAGAGGGGGGTCCAGTCCCCCAACCTGGTCCTAGTGGCTTTAAAAAAAAAGGCCAGTAACCCCAAAAAAGAACTTGGACCCCGGGTGTTAAGGGAAAGGGTTCCCCCCAAACCCCAGCATCCCACGTACTCCATCCTTTCCCCCCTCCCCCTTCCACACATCAACAACTCTTAATAAATGTAAGGGAAAGTTATTGTACTATATTTACATGTACACGATTTCTTTATTGTTCATAAAATTGTGTATTATTTAATGTAAAAAAGTTCAAAAAATATTTTATTTTACTACTTTAAGTCGGGGAAAGGTTTAAATTTTTTATTTCCATTATTTCTTAGGGGGAAAAATTTTTTCGGATAACATAAAATCTTACAGATACGCCCGGGGGGGTTTAAAATTTGCTAACCGGGGGACCACTGATACTTTATTTTTACAAGTACAGTGGTCCCGGGGTTTTCTGGCTTTCAAACTCAACATTTATGAAAATGTATTTTCGTAAGTGTTTGTTGCAAGTGTTTTTTTGGGGGGGCTGAAATAGCCCAACCTACGTGACATTATTTTTTGAAGTAAATTGTGGGGAAGGCATTTAGCACATTCTGAAAAAAATTTTGCGAAAACCAGGGGCCACTGAAAGTACAAGGATACAGGCCTAGCTGACATCAAACAAACTACATAGAAAGCCGCTTTTTTTGCAGAGCATTTCCGAGCAAATTAGGTTAGTTTTGTTCCAGGATGCGACTCACCCAGTTTTCCCCAGGACCCATTTTTTTTTATGGGGGGAAAAAAGACAACGGGGAAACACCCCAATGTTTCTACCCCAGGAAATCGAACCCGGGGCCCCGCTGTGTGAAGAAAATTTAGCCACCAGGCTAATGCAATAAAGGAACAATGAAAAGTGACCAAGATAATAAATAATAATGGTAACGTGTTTGGGGGTTAAAATACATTATTAAATAAATAGGGCAACCTATGAGGTTTGGGAAAAGAATAAATGGTCAAAAGACTGCCTTCCATAAGGGGAGGCTTTTTAAATACCACTCTGTAAATGAAATGACACGAATGAGAAAGGTGCCACGCCATCAATATCTGACCTGGATTTATCAGACAAAGGAAAAAAATTTTAGAAACTATTTAATCCATTGGGGGAAAAGGATCACGTTTTTTTGGGGAAATTTAAATAAAAAAGATTAGGGGGGAAAAAGAAACATACAAACAAGAACAAAAAAGGGGGATAAGAAAGGGAAAAAATGCTTTAACCCTTTTGGGGTCAGTGCCGTAATTTGACGTTTACAAGGGGGTTTTGGGGGCCCACTAGTACGCCCAAATTCCCGCGGCCCCAATTTTTAACAAAAAACGTCTGGTAGGCATAAAAAGAAAAATGGTCTTTTGGTCAGGGGAGAGTATAATAAAAATCCTGCAGTAAAACTGATAATAGAAAAAAACTCACCCTTTTTTTTTTAAAACACGACTTTGAGTCGATTTTCGTATGGATTTATTGATGTATTCTCGTTTTTTGGTCTCATTTGATAGAATGGAAGAAAATTACAAAAAAAAGGGGGAAATTTTTATTGGTATGACAAAAATACCTTTTAAATTGGGGTCAAAATAGGAAATGTTGATTTTTAATTTTAAAAGTAAACAAATCACACCCTCTCCCCAAAAAACAAAAAACTGGGAGTCTTATATTCATGCACAAGTGCTCTGATATTTTTTTTACCATTTTTTTAAAGATGCAGTTGTTACATAAAAATAAATCTTCCTTTTTTAGAATAAAAAAATTTTTAAAAGGGGAAAAAAAAAAATAATGGAACAGGGCCTGAGACGTGGTAATAACAGAGAAAGTTATTTTTTTGCCAGGGGAAAGGGCGCCTTTTTTTTTACCCATTTTTTTAAATTTGGATGTTTTTAAATTTTGGAAATTGGAAAATTGCCATTTTCTGACCACTATTTTGGGGAGATGTTTTGGGGGTAGGCAGTTTTTTCCCCCTTCATAGAAGAAATGGAGTTCAGGGAAAAAGCTATAATTTTTGGAGACTGAAACTTGGGGAAATTTTTTGAAAATGGGGGGGAAATGGGTGAAACAAGGGGAGTGTCATAGATACCGATAACTTCAAAAACATAATTTTTTAGTTTTTTTTTAAAAAAAAATTTTGGTGGCTTTAGATCGGAAAAGATTCTTACTTTCAAGAAAACAATTTTTTTTTTTTTTTTTTTTTCCCAAAAAATTTCCCCCGGAACACTCCTGAGAAGGCCTGCCAAAAAAAGGGGTTTAAAGGGAGTATTTCAGGAACTGACTGGGATAAAAAAAAAATTACAAAAGACAGCTTGCCCCCACCGGGAATTAAAGTTGCCCCTTTTTTGGTTTTTAGCCAAACACTTTCCCCAGATATAAAAATCTGCTCACACAAACTACTCATTTCCCCCTTTTTCCCATATAGCTCACCATGCAAATGTTTTACTTTTTATTATATATTGCTGACATTAGCATTTTTTTTATCACCTATCATTCTAAACACCCAAATAAAAACCCCTTGAATTATTTTTTTCAGTAAATCCCCCACATTTTCACATTCCTTTTTCCTTTCACTAAAAAACCAGCAAGTTTTTTTTAACTTAAAGATATATCTTTTTTTGTTACAAAAACAACAAAAAGGAAATTTTCTTGTTGCTCCGGCCTGGGGGTCTCAGCAATGTATTTTGGGAAAAATAATAGATTCATACCTTCCCAAACCCCTTTTCCCCTCAGCAAAACCTAATAAAAATGACAATACATACTGTAAAAAATAATCACATTCTATGGGGAAATTTTCTAAATTAGCAAAATACAGCACTGTAATTTTAAAAACCCAATTTTAAAAACAGTGGGGGCCCCTTTTGCCCCCGTTAAACGGACATTTCAAAATGACCAAAACCGTTTATCGGACCCCCCCCTGATTTTTAACCCCTTTTGGGGCGAGGCCTCAATTTTAACTCTCTCCAGGGTCGAGAAATTTAAAAAAAAAAAAAAAATTTTTTTTTCTTATGAAATAAATTTTTTTTTTTTAAATCAAATAGGCAAAAAAAAATTTCTGCGATCAATATTTTCCGAGATATAAGTTAAAAGGGGGAAAAAGAGGCATTTGGGGAACACGGTGACTCCCGGGCCCCGGCGGAAATTTTTTTTTCTTTTTTTTTTTTTGAGTTGTTTTTTTTTCTTTTTTTTTTTTTTTTTTTTTAAATAACTTTTATGGTTTTAGACCAATAAAATGCTGTTTTTCAAATATTCACTGTTTTTTACCTCAAATAACTACACAAACTTTGTTTTCATTACATTGTTTAAAAAACATTTTTAAAAAAAAGTAACAATGTCAAAGATTTTTTATTACTATTTTTCTATCATATAAAAACATATATACAGTCACTGGACATTTTCCCTTTGGGTTGTGGAGCGGGGAAATCTTTGAAAAAGGGGGTCAGACAATTATTTTTCACCCCCCAAAAAAAACGAGTGTCTCTGCGTTTTGGGGGACTTTTTTTTTTATGTGCACAGACATGACACCTCTTCTGAGCCTTTGTCTTGCGGGCAGGCTTTCAAGGAGTGATCAACCCGGCCCGGGAAAAAGGGGGGGTTTTTTAAATTTCGTGGGGGGGGTTCTTTGAGTGCAATTTTGGGACTTGAATATTATTTGTTGACCACAGACAAACAAAATTCACCATATGGTGGTTTGTTTCGGTCTTAGCTTATACATATTATAAGCATTGAGCATTGAAATGTCCAGAATAGGGAAAAAAAAGTTTTATGTACCACTTATAACTCTTACAAAGCAATCAAAAACCCAATCTGATGAAATTTGTCCATAACATATTGAGAGTGTAGTCCATAAAGCTGAGGTTTTAGAAGGGGGTTATGGTTCTTTTTCCCTCCCGTGTCTCCTTTCATTAGGGTGAACTGATGACAACAGTGTGACATCTCGTTGTCTTGCCCCCGAAATGCCAGTGTAAAAGGGAAAAAACCTGCCCCCACCTCTACGAGTGCCTGCAAAAACCTGGGCAGCTACGAGCACGCACTGTACCACACTCTGTCATGTTCCTTGAAAAATCACTGAAAAAAGGGCTTTATACAGTTATATTAATAATCCCCAAGATATGGTTCCATCATTGTTCTAACCACATCCCCAGAGATACCCAATAACTTCCTTATCTTGCAATGTATTACCCCCGGTACACAATAATACCCCAAAAAAACCATTAAATCAAAAGTAAAACAACTTTTTTACCAAAGCGTTTCCCTTTTTGGTATATACTGTTTAAAAAAAGGCCCCCCTTTTTAATAAAATCAAAGACTCATCAAAAAAACCTTTAAAGGGGGTAAAAATAAAATTTTAATTTCTGTTTCAGGTACACAAACACATTCCAATCTTATATAACCTGTCGTTTTTTTAGGGGCCCCCTTTTTTCTTTATAAATGTAACATGAAAGAAGCACAAACCCTTCACTGGTATAATATCACTGAAACCCGGGGTTGAAATCAGGCGGCTGGTTTCCCCCAGTAGATTTACACTGTGCTTATAAACATGCGGATAACATTATTGTGGAAAGAAAAAATACATCTCAGCCACAGTTGTTTCTTTCCACTGGTGTGCGTGATCCTGGTGAAAGTATTGTTTTTTATGGTGTAATAAGTATCTGTTTTTTTTTCCCGACAATAATATCCATCAGGGTTCATCAAAGAATAATTCAAAGCATTCCAGTTCAGTGGCATTGTTCCCAAGTGGGCAAGATGGGGGTATTCCACTTTGGCTTTCATCAAACTGATGGGGATTGGGAATAAATTTTTAGCTCCCTGCCAATCCCCTTGGCGGCCCTGGTGGGATGGAATTTACAAGGGGGTTTTTGGGGGGTTTTTGGGGGGTTGGAGGGGGGAGGTGTGGTTTGCAGGTTGGTGTGGTGGGTGGGTGGGTGAGGGGGGCCTTTGTTTTTGCTGGGCTGAGTCAGCGGGTGGGGGGGCATGGCCCCCGCGGGGCCCCCCGCCTGGCACCACCACTACCACCACCAGATGATGCAATTTCTCATACCAACGCACTATCATCTTCGTTTTTACTATCTGTGCCTGTTGTCCCCCCCAGGGGGTGTACTCCTAGATGACCTAACCCTTGAAGAGCATATGGCACATACCAACGCATACCGTCTATACTGACGCCACTGGGGAATATTCCACTTCCCCCTTTATGGAACTGTTTTGAAGAGCTTGGGTTCAAAATCACTATCACTATCATCACCTTTTCTCACATCTAGCCCCGGGTATGAGAAAAAACAATTTCCCTTTCGTTCTGGTACAATTGAACGGGAAAAACGGCCCCGCACCCGAGGTAAAAGGGGGGTCCGGGGGTTTTTTTCACTATTACCGGTATTATCCCCTTATTTTCAGGCACAACCCTTCCCCTTTTTAAATCACCATCACTGACACCCCCATCACTGTTAGAACTTACTGGGGAAAAAAATTCCCAATTCGCCGGGGGTAAGGTGTTTCTTTTTTTCGATTCATGGTGGGGAAAAGGGACTAAATGGTGTTCCCCAATACCACTGGCTCCCCCCCTTTTTTTTCCCAAAAAGGCACACTGACCCGCAGACCCATTCTCTCCCCATGTAGGGGCCCCCCCCGCGATTTCCCCCGATTTGGGCCCTAGAATTTATCGTACTTTGCGCCCAAAAAACCCCCCCGCGGCCTTTTTAGTACGTCAAAAAAACCCCCCAAAAGGGTTTTTGGTCACCACGCCCCCCCCCAGTTTGTTTACATTCTCGGGGATCTCCCCTGAGCAACCCCCCCCCCCATCATGTCTAGAAACTTTCCAAAATTTCAAGTGTTTTAAAGTTATTTCATGTTTTATATATATTTACCCGATAGTTATACTTATGTGTACCTGTACCAAAAAACTTACACCTTTGGCATGTATGTAAAAATTTAAAAACACTAAGAGTGTCTTATTAGTCTTAGGGTGCCATATTAATAATGATGAAAAAAAATGCAATAATAATCACTTGAGGCACATTAAATGTCGAAACGTTAATAGAACATTTTCATTTCCATCTAGTAATTTTTTTTAAAATTATATATAAAAACATGCTACGTAACATATAAACAGTAAATACAACCCCCCCGTAGAATAAACAACATTAATGTGAGATGTTAGGTGTAGATGAACGGGGGCAACAAAACTAGACGCATTCGTCTGTTTGTTTTTAAAAATCAGCATTTTCTCCTCTCATGTACTCGTTTCCTCTCCCCGCCCCCCATTTTTATATCATTTATCACCTCTCACCCTACATTAAGACTACAAATATTTTAAGTAATGGTGTACTGTATTTTACGCCTAGGGGGCTTTTTTTAAAAAACGTAGGA
>WNWK01031443.1:0-22696 GCA_009830355.1 Cherax destructor
ATCCGTTATTTGTATCGTATCTATTTTATTTGCATGTGTTTTGGACAATCTTACCTAAAAAAAGTTATTCTTATTGTTTTGTTTGGGTTTTGAAAAGGGCCCCCCAAAAACCCCCGTCCGTTTATTGAACACTCGGATACCAGTTTTGAACCATCGGGGTTCCCCCTTTATTTTTGGATCTGACGAGATCCAGTGCCCTTTTTTTATTGAACCTGTAGGGTTGTCTGGGTTACGCGAGACAGCCCCTGGAAGATGATTAAACAAATAATAATGATCGGCAGGGTCAAAAAATAATTTGCGGTTGGAAAAAAAACCTCCTTCTGGCAGCTCCTACTGTAGGCGGCCACCTCTGGCCCCCTGGTTTACCTCTGGCACCCTGTTTATTTTGGCACCCTGGTAAACCTCACCCTGCTTTAACCCCGGTTTCCGTGCACTTAGGGTTTCCCCACGGGGTTTTTTTTTTTTTCCACCCCCCTGCTTTTTTTATGATGACTGGAAGATATAGGGATTATGAGGAAATCGTTCACTGACAATTTAAACTGACATGTTTATCGTTTTTTTAAAGGGGGACAAATTACGTTTTCCCCCAAGGATTGTGCCCATTTTCGTATTTCTAATTTTTATATCAATGTAAGAGAGTTAATGCTAGCATGGTCCAGTAGGCCACTGTAGTTTGGGGAAAAGCTAACCCCAGAATGCATACCCCAGTGGGTCCATTTAGTGTTGTGTGGAGGGGAACCAGTAGCAGGGCCCCAAGTTTTTTCCACTGTAGTTTAGGGGATTAAAACCAGCCTAGCATGGTCCAGTAGGCCATTAGTGTTTGTGGGATTGAACCAGCGTGGCAGGTTAAAAGGTCCACTGTAGTGTTGTGTGGTTGAACCACCCCTAGCATGGTCCAAAAGGTCCCTGTAGTGTTGAGTGTGAGTTGAACCAGCCTGGCATATCCAGTAGGGCCACAGTGTGTTGTTTTTGAGTTGAAAAAACCTAGCATGGTCTAGTAGGTCCACTGGTGTTGTGTGAGAGTTGAACCAGCCTAGCATGGTCCAATAGGTCCACTGTAGTGATGTGTGAGAGTTGAACCAGCCTAGCATGGTCCAGTAGGTCCATTGTAGTGTTGTGTGAGACTTCAACCAGCCTAGCATGGTCCAATAGGTCCACTGTAGTGTTGAGTGTGAGTTGAACCAGCCTAGCATAGTCCAGTAGGGCCACAGTAGTGTTGTGTGTGAGTTGAACAAGCCTAGCATGGTCTAGTAGGTCCACTGTAGTGTTGTGTGAGAGTTGAACCAGCCTAGCATGGTCCAGTAGGTCCACTGTGGTGTTGTGTGTGAGTTGAACAAGCCTAGCATGGTCCAGTAGGTCCACTGTAGTGTTGAGTGTGAGTTGAACCAGCCTAGCATGGTCCAGTAGGTCCACTGTAGTGTTGTGTGTGAGTTGAACCAGCCTAGCATGGTCTAGTAGGTCCACTGTAGTGTTGTGTGTGAGTTGAACAAGCCTAGCATGGTCCAGTAGGTCCACTGTAGTGTTGTGTGTGAGTTTAACCAGCCTAGCATGGTCCAGTAGGTCCACTGTAGTGTTGTGTGTGAGTTGAACAAGCCTAGCATGGTGCAGGAGGTCCACTGTAGTGTTGAGTGTGAGTTGAACCAGCCTAGCATGGTCCAGTAGGTCCACTGTAGTGTTGTGTGTGAGTTGAACAAGCCTAGCATGGTCCAGTATGTCCACTGTAGTGTTGTGTGTGTGTTGAACCAGCCTAACATGGTCCAGTAGGTCCACTGTAGTGTTGTGTGGGAGTTGAACCAGCCTAACATGGTCCAGTAGGTCCACTGTAGTGTTGTGTGGGAGTTGAACCAGCCTAGCATGGTCCAGTAGGTCCACTGTAGTGTTGTGTGTGAGTTGAACAAGCCTAGCATGGTCCAGTAGGTCCACTGTAGTGTTGAGTGTGAGTTGAACCAGCCTAGCATGGTCCAATAGGTCCACTGTAGTGATGTGTGAGAGTTGAACCAGCCTAGCATAGTCCAGTAAGTCCACTGTAGTGTTGTGTGAGAGTTGAACCAACCTAGCCTGGTCCAGTAGGTCCACTGTAGTGTTATATGTGAGAGTTGAACCAGTCTAGCATGGTCCAGTAGGTCCACTGTAGTGTTGTGTGAGAGCTGAACCAGAATAGCAAGGTCCAGTAGGTCCACTGTAGTGTTGTGTGTGAGTTGAACCAGCCTAGCATGGTCCAGTAGTTGCACTGTATTGTTAAGTGTGAGTTGAACCAGCCTAGCATGGGCCAGTAGGTCCACTGTAGTGTTTGTGAGTGTTGAACCTGCCTAGCATGGACCAGAAGACTAACTCTCACCTGGTACCTGTCCTAGCAACACTGTCACTCACCTAGTAACTGTATCTTAGCAGTCCTGGTACATCTTGAACCAACAACAAAGTTACATATGCCACTAGTGACTTTGGAATAAC
Organism: Cherax destructor; assembly: GCA_009830355.1. Taxonomy (NCBI): domain Eukaryota; kingdom Metazoa; phylum Arthropoda; class Malacostraca; order Decapoda; family Parastacidae; genus Cherax; species Cherax destructor. The sequence goes on from WNWK01031443.1 coordinate 2,452, forward strand.
TAGGTGATACACTCTTTATCTAGGGTTACAGGCAGACCTCACTTATACAGCAAGTTAGGTTCTGGGCTACTTCTGTACAGGAGCCACACTTATAAAGCAGGTTAGGTTCTGGGCTACTTATGTACAGGAGCCTCACTTATACAGCAGGTTTGGTTCTGGGCTACTGCTGTACAGGAGCCTCACTTATACAGCAGGTTTGGTTCTGGGCTACTGCTGTACAGGAGCCTCACTTATACAGCAGGTTAGGTTCTGGGCTACTGCTGTACAGGAGCCTCACTTATACAGCAGGTTAGGTTCTGGGCTACTGCTGTACAGGAGCCTCACTTATACAGCAGGTTTGGTTCTGGGCTACTGCTGTACAGGAGCCTCACTTATACAGCAGGTTTGGTTCTGGGCTACTGCTGTACAGAAGCCTCACTTATACAGCAGGTTGGTTCTGGGCTACTGCTGTACAGGAGCTCACTTATACAGCAGGTTAGGTTTTGGGCTACTGCTGTACAGGAGCCTCACTTATACAGCAGGTTAGGTTCTGGGCTACTGCTGTACAGGAGCCTCACTTGTACAGCAGGTTAGGTTCTGGGCTACTGCTGTACAGGAGCCTCACTTATACAGCAGGTCAGGTTCTGGCCTACTGCTGTACAGGAGCCTCATTTATACAGCAGGTTAGGTTCTGGGCTACTGCTGTTCAGGAGCCTCACTTATACAGCAGGTTAGGTTCTGGGCTACTTCTGTTCAGGAGCCTCACTTATACAGCAGGTTGGTTCTTTGGGTCTGCTTCGGGAGCCTCACTTATACAGCAGGTTAGGTTCTGGGCTACTGCTGTATGGGAGCCTCACTTATACAGCAGGTTAGGTTCTGGGCTACTGCTGTACAGGAGCCTCACTTATACAGTAGGTTAGGTTCTGGGCTACTGCTGTACAGGAGCCTCACTTATACAGCAGGTTAGGTTCTGCCCTACTTCTGTACGGGAGCCTCATTTATACAGCAGGTTAGGTTGTGGGCTACTGCTGTACAGGAGCCTCACTTATACAACAGGTTAGGTTCTGGGCTACTGCTGTACAGGAGCCTCACTTATACAGCAGGTTAGTTTGTGGGCTACTGCTGTACAGGGCCTTACTTATACAGCAGGTTGGTTGTGGGCTTCTGCTGGTACAGGGAGCCTCACTTATACAGCAGGTTAGGGTTGTGGGCTACTTCTGTACAGGAGTCTCACTTATACAGCAGGTTAGGGTTGTGGGCTACTGCTGTGCAGGAGCCTCACTTATACAGCAGGTTGGGTTGTGTACTGCTGTACAGCCTTTCTTATACAACCCGGTTAGGTTGTGGGCTACTGCTGTACAGGAGCCCCCACTTATACAGCAGGTTAGGTTGTGGGCTCTGCTGCAGGAGCCTCACTTATACAGCAGGTTGGTTGTGGGCTACGCTGTACCCGGGGCCTCCACTTATACAACAGGTTAGGTTCTGGGCTACTGCTGTACAGGAGCCTCACTTATACCCAAAAGGTTAGGTTGTGGGCTACTGCTGTAAGGGCCTCACTTATACAACAGGTTAGGTTGTGGGCTCCTGTACAGGATCCTCACTTATACAAGGTTAGGTTGTGGGCTACTGCTGTCAGGAGCCCCCACTTATACAGCAGGTTAGGTTGTGGGCTACTGCTGTACAGGAGCCTCCTTTACAGCAGGTTAGGTTGTGGGCTACTGGGGGTAAACTGAAAATCACTGCTAAGTGAATCAAACTCTTTTCACTTTCAGATAACATGTATACACTGTCATATATTATGTGAACAATATGGGAGGCCTCAAGAATCCATACAGTGTACACATTACTCACCTTAAAATGTTTTGTCATAGCGGATATGGGGATCGCGCTGTAATTGAACACCGTTGCATTAAGAGGCACGTATGTTCCTCCATCTTATAATAACATGTTCATTTATCCACTATAATCTACCTTGTCCGTAATCACTATCACATTTGCTTTGTCTGTTATGTAAGGCGAAGTCTAGGATCATATCATGGTAAAACCCTAACAAATCTTTGATGATAATTGTGTTGTAGAGTCTGAGCTTTCCTCTACAACACAATTGTCCTCAATTTGTTAAGTTCCATGAATAAGAAAGATCTGGACTTCACCTTATAAAACAAAAGCAAATGCAATAGTAATTTGGACAAGGTAGATATAGTGAGTAAATGAACGTTTCTGAGGACGGGGAACTTACATGCCTTGGAACACTACAGCAGAGCTCATATCTTGGTTCATGACAAAGTCACTGATTGGAGCTGGTGGTTTTACTGAAATTTAATCTTCCTTCAACAGGAATCTTATCACACCAGACCATGTTGGATCTGTTCTTTGACTTTCATTACATCCTCTGCACTAAATAGAGGATTGAATACCATTGCACTAATGTGATAAGGTAAAGCATTTGTGGCCGCATTTGATTTGCCAGGCAAGTCACACACAGCTCAATTGCTGGAGCACTCGCACATTGAGGTGTGTGGTTTGATCCCCAGTACAGGTGGAAACATTAGGATGTGTTTCCTTAAGACACCTGCTGTCACTGTTCACCTAGCAATATAATAGGTACCTGGGTGTTAGTCGCCTGGTGTGGGGTCATATCCTGGGGACAAAATTGACCAAAATGCTCTGCATAACAAGTGGCTTTCTATATATAGTATGTCATTGATGTCAGTTAGGCCTGTATACATGTACACAGCGCTTTTAAATTCTATTCGTGATTATTTTTGGCTGTAATGGGAACATCAGTGACCTGCACCATTTTTTTACTTTCGCATCTTTTTTTTCAAATTCAAATTCTAATTCCTAATACTATTGTGCACTTAATAAATAATAGTAAAAACATGTTTTCACTGCCAAGTGGAAAAAAATGGCTGTTATTTACTATACGGCAGCGGTCTTGAACCTGACCCGCCGTATTAGCGGTATGCCTCTATTCAGATTCAAAATTCAAAATTAATTTCAGTGACATTTATAAAAATGGAATGTATAGAGCAGCTTTATAAAAAATTTAGGACAATAATAATTTACTGACTAAATGTTAGAAAGATTAAAGAAATAACTTCAAACTTCATTTATTTCTGCATTATAGAAAATCTAGTTTGTGTGTAATAACATATTGTTAGGCACAAAAAGTCACTAGCAGGATGTGTATTTCTGGCAGACTAATAATAAGGTTTGGACACTACTTAAGAACTAGACATAGGTTATTGAGAGGTTTTTATTTTTAAATGTACAAGAGGTAGCTAAGTGAAAAGAGTACAATTTTAAGTATGAATTAATATGAGAGAGAGGAGAGAGAGAAACGGAGGGAGGGAGGGAGCTAAATGAAAATGGTACAGCTTTAAGTATAGTATAATAATACACTTTAAAGTGGTTCATTGATTGGTCTGAACATTTCTAGGAGGTAATATGGAGAACATTGGGAAATTGATGAAGGCGGCCAGGAAGAGTACGTCGTCCGTGGTGTGATCCACCAGCGATGATTGCTGTACCCAGGGCAAGTCTGCTGGCAGGGAAGAGTACATTGTCAGTGGCCGTGATCCACCAGTGAATGATCGCTGTTCCCAGGGCAAGTGTGCTGCCAAGGAAGAGGACGCCATCCGTGGTGTGGGTCCACCAGTGAACGATTGCTGTGCCCAGGGCAAGTCTGCTGCCAAGGAAAAGGGCGTCGTCCGTGGCCGTGATCCACCAGTGAATGATCGCTGTGCCCAGGGCAAGTGTGCTGCCAAGGGAAGAGGGACGTCCGTGGCCGTGATCCACCAGTGAATGATCGCAGTGCCCAGGGCAAGTCTGCTATAACCAGTGATGGACCTCCGCTAACTTTCCTCCACGTTCAAACCTGTGTTAACACGATACATGGGGTTTTTGATCATTTAACATGATACAACTGTTTTGTGGAATTAACATGATGGTAAATGTGTTTTTGTGGAGTAAACATGACGATACATGTTTTTTATCATTTAACATGATACATGGGGTTTTTGATCATTTAACATGATACAGTAGACCCCGAGTTTCAAAGGTTCTTACTTGTAAACTTTGTGTTTCGTGTTTTACGACTTCGAGAATCGAAAACCGCCTGTTTCGTAACGTATTAGACCTGTCCGCCTGCTCGCGCCTGCGCGACGCAGGACGCCGCCAGTGGCGTTGTTTACCATTGAGAGAACATTACCTAGCGCGCTCTTTCAAACATTCACACTACATTTGGTGTTTTTTTTTGGTGATTTAGTGATTGTCACTGTGAAATAAGTCACCATGGGTCCAAAGAAGCTTCCTAGTGGCACCCCTGTGGTAAAGAAAGTGAGGAACACCATCGAACTGAAGAAAGAGATTATAGAAAAATATGAGAGTGGCGTACGTCTGAGTGATCTTGCCAGGATGTACAACAAAACCCCTTCTACTATCGGGGTCTATCCTGGCAAAGAGAAATGAGATCAAGGAAGCTAATGTTGCAAAAGGGGTTGATATGTTAACGAAAAATAGATCGAAAACAGTGGATGAGGTTGAGAAGTTGTTGGTTGGATCCATGAAAAACAGAGAGAGGGTGATAGTGTTTCCATGGCGATAATTTGTGAAAAGGCAAGGAAGTTGCACGCAGATCTTGTCAAGACAATGCCTGCAACCAGTGGTGAGGCAAGTGATTTTAAAGCCAGCAAAGGCTGGTTTGACAGGTTTAAGAAACGTAGTGGCATACACAGTGTTGTGAGGCATGGTGAGGCAGCCAGCTCAGACAAACGTGCAGCTGAAAAATTTGTGCAGGAATTCCAGGGGTTCGTAGAGGCTGAACAATTCCTCCCCCAACAAGTGTTTAACTGTGATGAAACAGGCCTGTTTTGGAAGAAAATGCCCAACAGGACCTACATTACTCAGGAGGAAAAGGCAAGCCAGGACACAAGCCTATGAAAGACAGGCTAACTCGCATGTTTTGTTCTAATGCTAGTGGGGATTTTAAAGTGAAGCCTTTACTGGTGTATCACTATGAAAATCCCAGACCCTTCAAGAATCACAGTGTTGACAAGAATAATTTGTGTGTGCATTGGAAGGCTAACACCAAGGCATGGGTCACTACGGAGATTTTCAAGGAATGGGTGACTGGAGTGTTTGGCCTACCTGTGAAGAAATACCTCTTGGAAAAGAAATTGCCACTCAGTGCCTCCTGATACTGGACAATGCTCCTGCTCACCCTCACAACTTGCAAGAGTGTTTGTCTGACAAGTTTAATTTCATCAGAGTGAAGTTCTTGCCTCCTAACACCACTCCTCCTCCAGCCCATGGACCAGCAGGTCATTTCCAACTTCAAGAAACTGTACACCAAAGCACTGTTTGAAAAGTGCTTTGAAGTGACCTCGGACACTGAGTTGACCCTAAGAGAGTTCTGAAAAGATCACTTCAACAAAAGATCACTTCCCAAGCCTTATAGGTAAGGCTTGGGAGGGAGTGACTTCCAGGACTTTGAACTCTGCTTGGAGACCATTGTGGCCAGGTTGTGTCCAACAGAGGGATTTTGAAGGATTTGAGGCTGACCCTGACCTTGACCCTGACGACCCTGTGCCTGTTGTGGACTCTATTGTGGCATTGGGGAACAACCTGGGGTTGGAGGTGAGTGGTGAGGATGTGGAAGAGTTGGTGGAGGCCCACAGGGTAGAGCTAACAACTGAAGAGCTGCAAGAGCTTCATCTGGAACAGCAACAGACCACAGCTGAGGTTATTGCTTCAAGGAGGAGGATGAGAGACAGAAGAGGTGCCCTCTTCAGTGCTTAAAGGGGATGTGTACAAAGTGGAATGAGTTGTAGACATTTGTTGAAAGACACCACCCTGAGCAAGCTGAAATGAGCCTTCTGTGCAGCCACTTCAGTGACAGAGCCATGTCGCACTTCAGGAAAGTGTTGAAGGGTCGCCAGAAACAGAGGACTCTGGACAGCTACTTCACCAGGCAGGGGTCTAGTGACTCTCAAGCTGGTCCTAGTGGCATTAAAAGACCAAGAAGGAAGTAACCCCGAGGGGGCTTTGACACCTGAAGTTCTTTTGGAGGGATTCCCTTCCAACCACTAACTCCTGCCCCTTTCAGCAACTCTACCTTCCAGATGCCTGCAACTCTTCAATAAAGGTAAGTAAATGTATATATATATTTTTTGTTTTTAATTTAGTAGGTGAATATTTTTTGTGGAACGGATTAATTGTATTTACATTATTTCTTATGGGAAATAATGGTTCGAATTTGAAAACTTTGTGTTAAGTACTAGCTGATGGAACGGATTAATTACGATACTCGGGGTCCACTTGTACAGTGGACCCCATTGAACTACTCCAAAACTCACCCTTTTATGTAAGTTTATTTTTGTAAGTGCTTTTATAAGTGTATTTTTGGGGGTCTGAAATTGACTAATCTAATTACATCATTCCTTATGGGAATAAATTCGTTTGGTAACAGCACTTGAACAGCATTCTGGAATGAGGGTGAGTTTTGGAGTGTTCGAATAGCGGGGTCCACTGTACATGGGTTTTTTGACTATTTAACATGATACAGTGGTACCTCGAGTTACGATGGTCCCCAAAATCGCCCTTTTATGTAAGTTTATTTTTTTAAATGCTTTTGTAAGTATATTTTTGGGGGTGTAAAAGGACTAGTCTATTTTACATTATTCCTTATGGGGATAAATTCGTTTGGTAATGGCACTTGAACAGCATTCTCGAACGAAAAATATCAAGTAACTCGAGGTACCACTGTACATGGGATTTTGATCATTTAACATGATACATGGGGTTTTTGTGAAGATAGGATGACAAAAGATGTGGTTTATGTTATGATGAAGAAATATGTGGTTTATGTTATGATGAAAGATGTGGTTTATGTTATGCAGAAAGATGTGGTTTATGTTATGAAGAAGAAAGATGTGGTTTATGTTATGATGAAGAAAGATGTGGTTTATGCTATGATGAAGAAAGATGTGGTTTATTTTATGATGAAGAAAGATGTGGTTTATGTTATGATGAAGAAAGATGTGGTTTATGTTATAGAAGATGTGTTTTGTTATGATGAAAAGATGTGGTTTATGCTATGATGAAGAAAGATGTGGTTTATGTTATGATGAAGAAAGATGTGGTTTATGTTATGATGAAGAAAGATGTGGTTTATGCTATGATGAAGAAAGATGTGGTTTATGTTAAATGAAGAAAGATGTGGTTTATGTTATGCAGAAAGATGTGGTTTATGTTATGATGAAGAAAGATGTGGTTTATGCTATGATGAAGAAAGATGTGGTTTATGCTATGATGAAGAAAGATGTGGTTTATGTATGCAGAAAGATGTGGTTTATGTTAAATGAAGAAAGATGTGGTTTATGTTATGCAGAAAGATGTGGTTTATGTTATGATGAAGAAAGATGTGGTTTAGCTATGATGAAGAAAGATGTGGTTTATGTTATGATGAAGAAAGATGTGGATTATGTTATGATGAAAGATGTGGTTTATGTTATGATGAAAGATGGGTTTATGTTATGATGAAGAAAGATGTGGTTTATGCTATGATGAAGAAAGATGTGGTTTATGTTATGATGAAGAAAGATGTGGTTTATGTTATGAAGAAAGATGTGGTTTATGTTATGATGAAGAAAGATGTGGTTTATGTTAAGATGAAGGAAGATGTGTTTTTTATCATAAAAAAAGTTTTGTGGAGTGTTGTTTTAACTAGTTAAAACATAACAGCTGGGTGTGTTAACCAACTGATTAATAATGTTTATAACATGTTAATGTTAAAATGTTAACACCTCTGTTCTGTAATTTGGTAGTTAAAACATAAAACTTATTCAGTATAGTTGTTTGTAAAAGGAGAATAATTAATAATAATAATAATATCTTTATTTACTACAAGTACATGTACATGGTATACAGGCCTAGCTGACATCAGTGACATACTACTATATAGAAAGTCCCTTGTTATGCTCAGCATTTCGGGCAGATTAGGTCAGTGTCCCAGAATGCGACACACCAGTCGACTAACACCCAGGTACCCATTTTACTAATGGTGAACATAGACAACAGGTGTAAAGAAACACGCCCGATGTTTCTGCCCTGGCTGGGAATCGAACCCAGGCCCTCGCCGTGTGAAGCGAGAGCTTTAGCCACCAGACCACCAGAGCCCCTATTAAAAAAAAAAAAGGGTCATATTAACGCAGGTATTATGGGGCTGAACTTCCAGGCCTATTGCCACAATAAGCCTACAAAAATTCGGACAAGGTAAAAATTACTATAAGTAATAAATATCTTGATAAATTTTTATTTTGAATTCCATTGTGTAGTGCAAACTCAGCACATAGGCTCATCTTTAGGCCTGGTAGGCTTTTTATCCACCGCTGAATAAATAACGTTTTCGATAAAGTTCAATGAACCGGCTGTATACCACCTAGGCAGGGTGACCTAAAAAGATAAAAAACGTTTCTCTCTTTAAATTTAGTAATGTGTATAGGAGGTTACTAGCCCCTTGCTGCAGCATTTGGTAATGTATATAGGTGTTACTAGCCCCTTGCTGCCAGCATTTGGTAATGTATATAGGAGTAGGGGTTACTAGCTCCTTGCTCCCTTTATTTTAGTCGCCTCTGATGACACACACATTAAATACATTACAGCCTCTCCTCACTTAATGATGGAGTTGTGTTTCTAAGAATACGTCGGTAAACGAATTCGTCGCTAAGTGAGGAGCATACTACAGTGGACCCCCAAGTAACGAGCATAATTCATTCCAGAAGCCTGCTCAAGTGCCATTACCGAACGAATTTACTCCCTTAACCCTTTCGGGGTTTTGGTCGTACTAGTACGTCTTACGCACTGGGGTTATTGACGTACTAGTACGCCTAAATTCTAGCGACCTCAAATCAAGCAGAAACAGGCTGTTAGGCCTAGATGTGATAGAATGGGTCTGTGCGGTCAGTGTGCGCAGTATAAAAAAATTCCTGCACCACACAGTGCATAATGAGGAAAGAAAAACTCTGACCGTGTTTTTGGTTTAAAACAGCGACTTTGCAGTCTATTTTCGTATGGTATTTATTGTTGTATTCTTGTTTTCTTGGTCTCATTTGATAGAATGGAAGATATATTACAGAAATAAAGATGATTTTGATTGGTTTGACAATAACAAGTACCTTGAAATTGAGCTCAAAGTAGCGAAAATGTTCGATTTTTGACGATGTTCAAGAGTAAACAAATCGCACCATGCGTCCAATACACATCAACTGGCGAGTCTAATATTCATGCACAAGTGCTCTGATATTATTTATACCATTTTTACAGTGATGCAGTTGTATTCATAACAGTAAATCTTCTATTTTTTTGTGAGAATAAAAATTCGAAATGAAAAGCAAAAGTAATGTAAGAGGGGCCTGGAGACGTGACTAATGAACAGAGAAGATGTTATTTTAGTGCCAGGAATGTCTGCCTTGTTTATTATGGACCCTATTTTGAAATTGGCATCGTTTGAAATTTGTGTGAAATTGGCCAAATTGCCATTTTCTGACCACTATTTTGGGTAGTTAAAATTGGTAAATAGGCAGTTTCTTGTACTCAATCGATAGAAGAAATGGAGTTCTAGCGAAATAGCTATAATTTTAGGAGACTGACACATTGGAATGTGCCGAAAATAGGGCTCAAAGTGGGCGAAATCGCCGATGCGTAAGTGTCATGGCTACCGCTAATTTCGCGAAAGCATAATTCCGTTAGTTTTCGATCAAATTTCACAATTTTTGTAGCGTTATGATCGGAAAAAGATTCTCTATCATTCCATAAGAAAAAATAATTTTTTTTTTTTTTTTAAATTCGTGGACCCTGAGAACAAGTTTCAGAGAGACCCCTTGGACCCCCAAAGGGTTAAGGAATAATGTCAAGTAGGTTAGTCTATTTCAGACCCCCAAAAATACACTTACAAAAGCACTTAAAATATTATACTTACATAATTGTACGATTTACGGGGTGCTCGTTACTCGGGGGTCCACTGTATAATTGTATTGAGTTTGTGTCAACCATCTTTGATATTGTTTTAATGTCACCTTTGCACTATTTTAAAAATATACCAGAAATGTTATAATGTTTATACAGTAGTGTATACTGTATCTTGTAATAAACAGCAGTTAGAATGATAACAAATTCTCACTCCAGGCAACATACTCCACCAATATTCAAAAACCTAAACTTACTCACCATACAAGACATCCATACTTTTTACTGTGCCTATTACATACATAGAAAACACTATGCAGATATTAACCCACCACTCAAACTTCTCCTTACTAATTTTAACAGGACACATGACCATAACACTAGACACAGATCACTCCTCGATGTTCCCCGTGTCCACCTAACACTATGTAAAAACTCAATGCACATAAAAGGCACGAAAATTTGGAATTCATTACCTGTCATTGCCAAAGAAACCCAACCTGTACCCCAATTCAAAACGATGCTAAAAAACCACCTTCTCACCCAAAGCTAATTGCTACATATCAACCATTCCCAGCAAAGTAGAATAATCACTTAACGTAAAACCTGACTTTAAAGTCAATGTAATGTATGAATGAACGAATGAATGAATGTAAAACCTGTTATGAATAATACTTACTTAGCTAATTATTCCCACAACACTTACATTACAATGACCATGTAAATTAACTGCAATGCAATTAATTGTTTTAAATTGTTATCTCACTCAATAAGTTGCATTGCTGCAATAAATTGCTACAATTAATTGATATGTTCAACTTATATTCAAACTCTAAAACTTAGATATGCAACTTTACTTATTTTATAAATTATCAACCATAACTTTTTATTATTTTATTATTATTATTGCTTTAATTTGTTTAATCTGATTTAATTAATTTTATAATGAAGACAAAAGTACAAAACTATGTTCAAATTTCATAGCTTAAATACTCACCTTTACTCATTGTATACTATCTACAATAATTCTTACAATTTAGTTTTAAGTTAATTTTAAGTCTGCCCAAAATGCCCTGCATACTAGGGGCTTTTGGCATGTACACCTCATGTAATCTCAATAACCAAATGTAATTCTTTGTATCATGTCCAAAAAAAAAAAAAAAAAAAAAAACAGAATAGAGGAAATCAGCTCTAATATACATTATTTAGGTATACATACTGGTCAGAGATCTCATCATAAGTCTGTGTCGTCAGTAAACGAGTACATCGCTAAGTGAGGAGAGGCTGTACTATTGAAATATAAATTTAAGTCACATGGAAATATCTTAGAAAGTTTAAATAAAAAAACTAAAGCCTTAGTTTAATAATAATAATATAATACAATATTAATTTCTTCTTTGGGTCTTCTCAGTCTTGGCAGTATATGGCAGTTGGGTTAAAAATTATATCCCAGTTCCTCTTTGCTGATGACACAGTTGTTTTGGGAGATTCTGACGGCAAGTTGCAGAGGTTGATGGGAAAATTTGGAAGTGTGTATGCAAAATAAGGAAATTGAAAGTGAATGTAGAAGAGAGGAAGGTGATAAGGGAGGAAGGTGATAAGGGTAATGATAAGAAATCTAAAAAATGATAGTTGGCTCTCAAATTGTAGGAAGGGGAGTATGTTGTGGATCTGTCTAGATATTTGAGAGTGCATCAGCAGATAACAGTGGTGGTTAGGTAGGTGAGAGTGGTGGTTAGGTAGGTGAGAGTGGTAGGTAGGTGAAGGTAGTGGTTAGGTAGGTGAGAGTGGTGGTTAGGTAGGTGAGAGTAGTGGTTAGGTAGGTGTGGTGGTGGTTAGGTAGGTGAGAGTGGTAGGTAGGTGAAGGTAGTGGTTAGGTAGGTGAAGGTGGTGGTTAGGTATGTGAAGGTGGTGGTTAGGTAGGTAAGTGGTGGTGGTTAGGTATGTGAGAGTGGTGGTTAGGTATGTGAGAGTGGTGGTTAGGTATGTGAGAGTGGTGGTTAGGTAGGTGAGAGTGGTAGGTAGGTGAAGGTAGTAGGTAGGTGAGAGTGGTAGTTAGGTAAAAGTAGTGATTAGGTAGGCGAAGGTAGTAGTTAGGTAGGTGTGAGTGGTGGTTAGGTAGGTGTGAGTGGTGGTTATGTAGGTGAAGGTAGTAGGTAGGTGAGAGTGGTGGTTAGGTAGGTGAAGGTGGTGGTTAGGTAGGTGTGAGTGGTGGTTAGGTAGGCAAAGGTAGTAGTTAGGTAGGTGAGAGTGGTGGTTAGGTAGGTGAAGGTAGTGGTTAGGTAGGCAAAGGTAGTAGGTAGGTGAGAGTGGTGGTTAGGTAGGTGTGAGTGGTGGTTAGGTAGGCAAAGGTAGTAGTTAAGTAGGTGAGAGTGGTGGTTAGGTAGATGAAGGTAGTGGTTAGGTAGGCGAAGGTAGTGGTTAGGTAGGCGAAGGTAGTAGTTAGGTAGGTGAGAGTGGTGGTTAGGTAGGTGAGAGTGGTGGTTAAGATAAGATTTCTTCTGATTTTTAACTCCAGAGGGTTAGCCACCCAGGATAACCCAAGAAAGTCAGTGCGTCATCGAGGACTGTCTGTCTTATTTCCATTGTGGTCCTCAATCTTGTCCCCCAGGATGCCACCCACACCCAGGTACCTATTTGCTGCTAGGTGAACATGACAACAGGTGTAAGGAAACACGTCAAAATGTTTCCACCCCACCGGGAATCTAACCCAGGCCCTCCATGTGTGAAGCGAGAGCTTTAGCCACTAGGCCACCAGGTAGGTGAGAGTGGTGGTTAGGTAGGTGAAGGTAGTAGTTAGGTAGGAGAGAGCGGTATAACTTTATATACCGTTCATAACTTTCGAGTGTCTCACTACTCTTGGAGCCGGGCCATGGTCAACCAGGCTGTTGCTGCTGGTGGCCTGTTGCCCCCACATATCCATCACAACCTGGTTGATCTGGCATCTGGTGAAGGTCAACCAGGCTGTTGCTGCTGGTGGCCTGTTGATATCCATCACATCCTGGTTGATCAGGCTGTTGCTGCTGGTGGCCTGTTATCCCACATATCCATCACAGCCTGGTTGATCTGGCACCTGGTGAAGGTTGCCCAGGCTGTTGCTGCTGGTGGCCTGCTGCTCCACATATCCTGCTGCTCCACATATCCTGCTGCTCCACATATCCATCACAGCCTGTTTGATCTGGCACCTAGTGAAAGTCGACCAGGCTGTTGCTGCTGGAGGCCCGCTTCCCCACATCCATCACAGCCTGGTTGATGTGGCACCTGGTTAAAGTCGACCAGGCTGTTGCTGCTGGAGGCCCGGTTCCCCACATATCCATCACAGCCTGGTTGATCTGGCACCTGGTGAAGATACTTGTCCAGTTTAATCTTGAATGCTTCTACACTTGTTCCAGGAGTGTTTCTGGTAAGATGTTGAATAGTCTGGGACCTCGGATGTTGACAGTGTTTCCTTATTGTGCCCACGGGAAGAACTAAGAGCCATAAATGAAATTGAAAGAAACCCTAAGTATTTCTTTTCCTATGCAAAATCAAAGTCGAGAATAACAACCAGTATTGGGCCCCTACTTAAACGGGATGGGTCCTACACAGATGACAGCAAGGAAATGAGTGAGTTACTTAAATCCCAGTATGACTCGGTCTTTAGCGAGCCGCTAACCAGACTGAAAATCGAAAACCTAAATGATTTTTTTATGAGAGTGCCACAGAACTTGACAGACGCATGCCTTTCTGACATCATCACAACGCCAAATGACTTCGAAAAGGCAATAAATGACATGCCCATGCACTCCGCTCCAGGCCCAGACTCATGGAACTCCGTGTTCATCAAGAACTGCAAGAAGCCTCTATCACATGCTTTTAACATTTTATCTGTTCATTAGTCACGTCTCCTGGCCCCTTTTGCATTACTTTTGCTTTCCTCTTTGAATTTTTATTCTCACAAAAAATAAAAGATTTACTGTTATGTATACAACTGCATCATTATAAAAATGGTATAAATAATATCAGCACACTTGTGCAAGAATATTAGATTACCCAGTTGATGTGTATCGGACGCATGGCGTGATTTGTTTACTCTTGAACATAGACAAAAATCAAACATTTTCGCTACTTTGCGCTCAGTTTCAAGGTACTTGTCATTGTGAAACCAGTCAAAATTATTTCTATTTCTGTAATTTATCATCCATTCTATCAAATGAGACTAAGAAAACGAGAATACCAGCATAAATACTATACGAAAATAGACTGCAAAGTCGCTGTTTTAAACCAAAAACACGGTCAGAGTTTTTTTTTTCCTCATTATGCAGTGTAGGATTTTTATATACTGTGCACACTGACCTCACAGACCCATTGTCTCACATGTAAGCCTACCAGCCTGTTTCTGCTTGATTTGAGGGCGCTAGAATTTAGGCGTACTAGTAAAGTAAAGTAAGTAAAGTAAATTTTATTTCATTGCAGATTACATGGTATTGGTAGTTACAATGTAAATTGAGTGCAAGGAGAGCCACTGACATGCCTTGGCATTAGGGGCAGCTTAATCTAGTAACTTAAAGGCTATGTACTTAATATTAGAGCAATTTATTGAGTTTATTCTAGTTAAAAATTGTTTTCAAATTACAATATGATGAAATTTTACTGTTAAAATTATTAAATGATGATATTAGATTGTTACAGGTGTTTAGATTCTCGAATGGTAATATGGAATTGAGATTATCTTAAGGAAAATAACATTGAGCATTTTTGACATTAACTTATAATATGAGTAGTAAGTTTTGGGTGAGTAGGGGGTAACATAATAGTAACATATTATTAAAAATTGAGATTATCGTATAGGAAAGTAATAATGAGCATTTTTCAAAGTAGCTTATAGTATGATTATTTAGTTTTGGGTGAGTAGGTGGTTTTTGAGTTGAGTCTTAAATTGATTTTCAGACAAGATTATCTTAATATTTACTGGTAATGAATTCCAGATCCTGGCGCGTAAGCCATAATAGTACGGCCAAAACCCCGAAAGGGTTAAACCTCTCAAACCAGCCTCTGCTGGCTTTAAAATCACTCTCCTCAGCACTGGTTGCAGACATTGTCTTGACAAGATCTGCGTGCAACTGCCTTGTCTTTTCACAAATTATCGCCGTGGAAATACTATCACCCGCTATCTGTTTTTCATTGATCCACACCCCCAACAACTTCTCAACCTCATCCACTGTTTTCGATCTATTTTTCGTTAACATATCAACCCCTTTTGCAACATTAGTGTCCTTGATTTCTTTTCTCTTTGCCATACATCCTGGCAAGCTCACTCACACGTACGCCACTCATATTTTTCAACAATCTCTTTCTTCAGTTCGATGGTGTTCCTCACTCTCTTTACCACAGGGGTGCCACTAGGAAGCTTCTTTGGACCCATGGTGACTTATTTCACAGTGACAATCACTAAACCACCAATAAACACAACAAATGTATTGTGAATGTTTGAAAGAGCGCGCTGGGTATTGTTCACTCAAGTGTAAACAACGCTAGACTGGCATCCTGCGTGGCGAGGCGCGCAAGCGCAGGCAGGTGGACAGGTCTGGTACGGACTGCTACATGAGTAAAAACCGCTACACGAGAAAAATATTGACCGTAAAAAGCAACCTTTACACGAAAAAAACGTTATTCGGACAGACCGTTACTCGGGGGTCTACTTACAAAACAAATTCCAACCACACAATAGAGCGAAAAACTATTGTCAAAGACCTGGGAGTGATCATGTCAGAGGATCTCACCTTCAAGAACCATAACACCGTAGCAATCGCATCTGCTAGAAAAATGACAGGATGGATGATGAGAACCTTCAAAACCAGGGATGCCAAGCCCATGTTGACACTTTTCAGGTCGCTTGTTCTATCTAGGCTAGAATATTGCTGCAAACTAACTGCACCTTTCAAGGCAGGTGAAACTGCTGACTTAGAAAATGTGCAGAGAACCTTCACGGCATGCATAACTGCGATAAACCACCTCAATTACTGGGAACGCTTGAAGTTTCTAAACCTGTACTCCCTAGAACGCAGGCAGGAGAGATACATTATTATATACACATGGAAAATTCTCGAGGGATTAGTACCAAACTTGCACACAAGAGTCACTCCCTACGAAAGCAAAAGACTCGGCAGGCAATGTAACATCCCCCAATGAAAAGCAGGGGTGCCACTAGCACGTTGAGAGACGACACAATACGTGTCAGGGGCCCCAAGACTGTTCAACTGCCTCCCAGCGTACATCAGGGGGATTACCAACAAACCCCTGGCTGTCTTCAAGCAGGCACTGGACAGGCACCTAAAGTCGGTACCTGACCAGGCAGGCTGTGGTTCGTATGTTGGACTGCGTGCGACCAGCAGTAACAGCCTGGTTGATCAGGCTCTGATCCAACATGAGGCCTGGTCACAGACTGGGCCGCAGGGGCGTTGACCCCTGGAAGTCTCTCCAGGTATACTCCAGGTATCAATCGCCGATAAACAATGCTACACTGACTACGAATGGTGTGTGGCGTGAATTTGTATGCACGTTGACACTGGGAGGCCGCTCGTACGAGTTCCGGATGATCTACGAATGTCGAGGCAAATTACGAACCGTGAGGCAATATTTTGACGAAAAAACGTTAGGACAGGCGAAATTTACAAAGCGCGACGCGAAACTTGGGGGTCAACTGTATAAACTAATTTACTGTTAATTCTTAAATAACAAAAAGGCACAATTCCGTGATTAGAACAATTCACAAATATCCCGCACATAGAAGAGACTCTGCAAATGGTCCAAGTCGGACCGAAATGTCGTATGCTCCTGTCTCCTGTGTGTGGGTTATTTGTGTGCTCTTAATTCTTGTTCCATTTTTACAATGATTTGCACTTTAATGGTTACAATTTTCTTTTTGTAGGACATACAATGGAGAGCGGGAGATTAGCGGTGTGTACGTGTGCAATGTTCCTTCCTCGATGACCTTGGTAAGTTTACTCACTTTTATTGTTGATGACTCGTGTGTATTTTGTCTGTAGATAAATGTTCAGACAACCATTTATTTACAGACAAAAACCCACAGGTTGATAAATGGTTTGGAGAACCCACATGTTGATAAATGGTTCAGAGAACCCACAAGTTGATAAATGTTTCAGAGAACCCACATGTTGATAAATGGTTTAAAGAACCCAAAGGTTGATAAATGGTTCAGAGAACCCATATGTTGATAAATGGTTCAGAGAACCCTCATGTTGATAAATGGTTCAGAGAACCCACATGTTGATAAATGGTTCAGAGAACCCACATGTCTGTAGATAAATGTTCAGACAACCATTTATTTACAGACAAAAACCCACAGGTTGATAAATGGTTCGGAGAACCCACATGTTGATAAATGGTTCAGAGAACCCACAAGTTGATAAATGTTTCAGAGAACCCACATGTTCTCTGAACCAGCAGGCAAGCGGCAGCGGCAGCGACAGTGGCACCCAAGCTCTGTTATTTTCTTCTCCAGCCAGAACCCACCAACGCTTCTATGATGGCCTAATTGTGGAACTGCTGCACTAACGTACCTAGACCCCAGAATGACTCAAGAATACCAACAGTAAGACCACCTACTCAAAAAATTATCGATCCAAGTGGAGAGTGCCATTCAAACCCAAAACACAGCCCGCTGCCAGACGAGCACCCACAACAAGCTCTGAGCAACTATAGCTTCTACGTCCTATCTACAACATCCCCTGTACTACTATGAGACCTAATAACAGAAGAAGCAGCAATAAGAACAGCAAGAAATCACCAAGATCTCGACTATTTCATTTGACTACCCAGCAGGACGCCGGTGCATCACCCACACACCCCACCTCCACCCCAAGCGACATGTCAACAAACACAATGGCTGACTCTCCCTCTCCCTCACCCTACTCAACCACCACCCAAGACGACGGGACAGCAACAACACCAATCATGACTGAATCTCCCTCAAACCACACTGCCTTAAAGGATTTGACCCATCTGAAACGATCTCAGGTATGACAAATGATCCTGTCACTCTTAAGTCATACATCATCACCCCTAACTGAGGAAAACATGAATCTTCGTACAACACTATCTAAGCATGAAACTAAGTTAGCCCACCTTGAAAGCAAGATCCTAAGCTTTGAGCAGAAGTTTACATCAGCTGGAATGGCTTATTTTGGAAAGACCCTCCAATCAGTCATAGCCAGCCATACAGACCAAATAACATCCCTAAACACGAAGGTTGAAGATGCTGTCAAGAACTGGAAGACCAACATGGATACCCAGCTGACTGACTATTTTTCTAACCAAGAAGATAAAAATGAGCAAGATAAGTTATCTAACGCAGTAATAATTAGCAGTGCACTCTTTCCAAGTGGCATAAACCATACCAACTGCAAAGATGCTGCTCTTCAGACCATAAAAGACCACTTAAATTTAGTAGTACCAGCATCTGAAATAACAGAATCACGATTACTTGGCACACAAGGTAGAAAAAAGAGTGTTATGCTTAGATTTCACACGATAGACAGTAAAACCGATCTTATTAAAACATCAATTAGTGCAAAAAAAGATCTTTACGTAAATGAGTGCCTCACAAAAAAACGTCAGAACCTACTATACAGAGTAAGAAAGCTTAAACGGGAGAATAATGACAAAATCCACCAGTGCTTCACACGGGAAGGGAAAATCCTAGTTAAGAAAACAAATGTAGGCCGTGCTTACTATATCACGAATGAAAATGAACTGTCCAAATTCCTTTGAGATGCTAACCTTACAGAGACTGAACAATTTCAATGACCTAATCCTTAGTCTGCGTTAGTGCAACAGTTGTACTAGTAACTGCAACCTCACAATCTTATATTTCTCACAAAACTGATTGTATATTAATGTAATTAACTTCATATTTGTTCTAATAATCTGCTACCTCATTATATTAAATTTCCCACTAATTATAATTGTACAACCTATTTTTTTACTATATATATATCTTTTAACTTATCTGTAACCATTTACTTTTATTTTTTTATTTTTAATACAGATCTATCATTACCATTTCCCAACCCTAACTATTTACAGTATTAGTAATTACTTTTTACTTGAAATTTAATTACAACCTTTTCACTATTGTTTTTCTTTTTATATTCTTATAATCAAACAACTACCTCATTGTGTATGTGACTTAGTTTATATTTTCCTTATAAGCTAATACCAAATAAGTGCAATTATTTACTCATACTTTTAAATACCTTTTTACCATAAGCACCTTTCAGTCACTTTATTTGCTTAATTGTATTCTTATATTCAAACAACTACCTCATTGTGTATGTGACTTACTTTATATTTTCTTTATAAGCAACTACCTGATAAGTGCAATCATTTACTTATATTTTATAAATACCTTTTACCATTAGCCAACTTCAGTCACTTTATTAACTTCAATTTAATCAAAACTACTTTTAATATTAGTCAAAACTGTTTTTTACTATTAGTTCAATAGCTCCTTGCATTCATTGACCTCTTATTGCCTTTCATATACTAAAAGTTTCAACCAGTGCAATATTGAATCAAAAACTTCTTTTTCCATACCAATTTAATACTAGTCATTGAAGTTGTTCTAACCATTCATTAGACAGTTAAATTAGTATATCATTAACATTATTGTTGGACTATGTATTGGTAGATAAAAGACTGTTGAGTAGACTTCAGGATGTACATGTTTATAGAGGGGCTACAGATATATCAGATCACGTTTTAGTTATAGCTACAGTGGGAGTAAAAGGTAGATGGGATACAAGGAAAATAGAATCAGTAAGTAAAAGAGAGGTGAAGGTTTATAAACTAAAAGAGGAGGCAGTTAGGGTAAGATATAAACAACTATTGGAGGATAGATGGGCTAGTGAGAGTGTAGGCAATGGGGTCGAAAATGTATGGGGTAGATTTAAAAATGTAGTGTTAGAGTGTTCAGCAGAAGTTTGTGGTTACAGGCGAGTGGGTGCAGGAGGGAAGAGGAGCGATTGGTGGAATGATGATGTAAAGAGAGTAGTAAGGAGAAAAAGTTGCATAAGAGGTTTTTACAAAGTAGAAGTGATGCAAGGAGGGAAGAGTATATGGAGAAAAAGAGAGGTTAAAGATGGTGAAGCAATGTAAAAAGAGAGCAGATGAGAGAGTGGGTGAGATGTTATCAGCAAATTTTGTTGAAAATAAGAAAAAGTTTTGGAATGAGATTAATAAGTTGAGGAAGCCTAGAGAACAAATGGATTTGACAGTTAAAAATAGGAGAGGAGAG
>WNWK01031444.1:0-22696 GCA_009830355.1 Cherax destructor
ATCATAAGATTTAGTGTGATTCTATAACTAGATTTGAGAACAATAGATTATGTTAAACTTAATAATATGGTACTAGATTAAATTCTTACTAACTATTGGATTATTACAATTTTGAACAATTGTTCACAGAGATATAGGATATTTGAACAATGTTGATGATTTACTAATTGAACTGGCTAATGAATGGTTGGAATAATTACTATGACTAGTATTAAATTGTTTTGGACAATTATTTGGATTCAATATTGCACTGGTTGAAACTTTAGAATTTATAAAAGGCAATATGAGGTAAGTGAATGTAAAGAACTATTTTAAGAGAATATAGAGATTAATTGCACAAAGTAAAATGGACTAATAGTAAAAATGGGTTTGATCAAATTTTAAGCAAATAAAGTGATTACTAATACTATATATAGTTAAGGTTTGAAAATGGCTAATGGTAAATATGTATTTAAAAAATATAAGCAAATAATTGCAATTATTTGGTAGTTGCTTCTAATACAAGAAATATAAAATAAGTCACATATACAATGAGGTAGTTGTTTTAATACAAGAATACAAAATAAGTCACACAATTTACCACAATGATGTGGTGAATTTCAAATATATAATAAAGTAATTGAAATAATTAAAAAAGATTTGTTGATCTAAAAATATAGACTATGGCCCCAGATCGACTAAATGTGATCAGTCGCGAGGGAGCTTTCTCCAATTTCAACTTCAATAACAAAAACATGAGGTGGGACCAAGTAAACCAAGTCCTAAATGATATAAACTGGGAAGATAGCCTAAGCATCACGGATCCTATCCTATGTCTAGAACAAATTAACTCTGTGGCACTTGAGGTTTGCTCAAGGCAAATTCCCTTAAGGAAAAGGAGGAGAAGATGTAAACTAGAAAGAGAGAGGCGCTCCCTATACAGGCGAAAGCAAAGAATAACAGAGCGGCTACAAGAGGCCAATATATCTGAAATACGTAGGGAGACACTGGTAAGAGAAATAGCAAACATCAAATTAAAACTAAAGGAATCTTACAGGAATAAAGAAACGCGGGAAGAACTAAAAGCCATAATTGAAATTGAAAGAAACCCAAAGTATTTCTTTTCTTATGCCAAAACAAAGTCGAGAACAACATCCAGTATTGGGCCGCTACTAAAACGAGATGGGTCTTACACAGATGACAGCAAGGAAATGAGTGAGTTACTAAAGTCCCAGTATGACTCAGTTTTTAGTGAGCCGCTAACCAGACTAAAAGTTGAAGACCTAAATGATTTTTTTATGAGAGTGCCACAGAACCTGGTAGACGCAAGCCTATCTGACATTACCCTGACGCCACATGACTTTGAAAAGGCGATAAATAACATGCCCATGCACTCCGCTCCAGGCCCCGACTCATGGAACTCAGTGTTCATCAAGAACTGCAAGAAGCCCCTATCACGTGCTTTTAACATCCTATGGAGAGGGAGCATGGACACTGGGGTCGTCCCGCAGTTACTCAAAAAACAGACATAGCCCCACTCCACAAAGGCGGCAGTAAAGCAATGGCAAAGAACTACAGACCAATAGCGCTAACGTCCCATATCATAAAAATCTTTGAAAGGGTTCTAAGAAGCAAGATCGCCACTCATCTAGATAACCATCAATTACACAACCCAGGGCAGCATGGGTTTAGAGCAGGTCGCTCCTGTCTGTCCCAACTACTGGACCACTATGACAAGGTCCTGGATGCTCTAGAGGACAAACAGAATGCAGATGTTATATACACAGACTTTGCAAAAGCCTTTGATAAGTGTGACCATGGTGTGATAGCACACAAAATGCGTGATAAAGGAATAACAGGAAAAGTTGGTAGATGGATCTATAATTTCCTAACAAGTAGAACACAAAGAGTAGTAGTCAACAGAGTAAAGTCTGAGGCAGCTAATGTGTGTTCCACAAGGCACAGTACTCGCTCCCATCCTGTTCCTCATCCTCATATCGGACATAGACAGGGATATAAGCCACAGTGCCGTGTCTTCCTTTGCAGATGACACCCGAATCTGTATGACAGTGTCCACCGTTGAAGACACTGCAAGACTCTAAGCAGACATAAACTAAATCTTTAAATGGGCTGCAGAAAACAATATGAAGTTCAATGATGAGAAATTTAAATTACTCAGATACGGAAAACGTGAGGAAATTAAAATCTCATCGGAGTACAAAACTAATTCCAACCACACAATAGAGCGAAAAACTAATGTCAAAGACCTGGGAGTGATCATGTCAGAGGATCTCACCTTCATGGACCATAACACCGTAGCAATCGCATCTGCTACAAAAATGACAGGATGGATAATTAGAACCTTCAAAACCAGGGATGCAAAGCCCATGTTGACACTTTACAAATCGCTTATTCTATCTAGGCTGGAATATTGCTGCACACTAACTGCACCTTTCAAGGCAGGTAAAATTGCTGACCTTGAAAATGTGCAGAGAACCTTCACGGCACGCATAACTGCGATAAACCACCTCAATTACTGGGAACGCTTGAAGTTTCTAAACCTGTACTCCCTAGAACGCAGGCGGGAGAGATACATTATTATATACACGTGGAAAATTCTCGAGGGATTAGTACCAACTTGCACACGAGAATCACTCCCTATGAAAGCAAAAGACTCGGCAGGTAATGTAACATCCCCCCAATGAAAAGCAGGGGTGCCACTAGCACGTTGAGGGACAACACAATAAGTATCAGGGGCCCAATATTGTTCAACTGCCTCCCAGCATACATCAGGGGGATTACCAACAAACCCCTGGCTGTCTTCAAGCAGGCACTGGACAGGCACCTAAAGTCGGTACCTGACCAGCCAGGCTGTGGTTCATACGTTGGACTGCGTGCGGCCAGCAGTAACAGCCTGGTTGATCAGGCTCTGGTCCAACATGAGGCCTGGTCACAGACCGGGCCGCAGGGGCGTTGACCCCTGGAATTCTCTACAGGTAAACTCCAGGTATGAGGTAGAGTTGTTGCTGAATATAAAAGCTTGGATATTTGGCAATAGTAGGTTAATAAAAATAAAAGTATAAAATAAGATTGGGCGATGAAGTATAAAATAAAAAATAGGGCAATAATGATAATAAGAAATTTAAATTGTAATAATAGTTAATCAATAAAAGATAAAAAAAAATAAAAAAAAAATATAAGAATGTTAAAAGTGTATAAAACTGGCAAAAAATAAGGCAGTAACAAGGTAAATACTGCAAAAAATAAGACAGTAATAAGGTAAATACTGCCAAAAAAAGGCAGTAATAAGGTAAATACTGCACAATACAGTACAATAAAAAAAGTTTTAAAGTATAGCACTAAGTTAAATTTGACAATTTACTGCTGGTTTCTAGAGATTAAACTGATAAAGAATTAGTTTTAATAACACTAATCGTGGAAAGTGGGTACAAACTGCATTATTGCAGTTCAGTGAGGCCGGAGTCTCTCAGGAACTTTTTCAGCTCTTGTTCAGTAGAAATAGTATATCTCCTTCCTGTTGGCTCTTTTTTGACAGCAATTTTTCCATCTCTTGCAGTAATTATACTATGACTGTGATGCCATCATGGCAGTAATATCACCATGGTAATGACACTATGACAGTGATACCACCGTGGTAGTGATGTCACCATGGCAGTGATACCATCATGACAGTGATGCCCATCAGATAGCATGATGCCATCATGGCAGTGATGCCATCATGGCAGTGATCCATCATGGCAGTGATGCCATCATGGCAGTGATGCCATCATGGCAGTGATGCCATCATGGCAGTGATGCCATCATGGCAGTGATGCCATCATGGCAGTGATGCCATCATGGCAGTGATGCCATCATGGCAGTGATGCCATCATGGCAGTGATGCCATCGCATGGACAGTGATGCCATCATGGCAGTGATGCCATCATGGCAGTGATGCCATCATGGCAGTGATGCCATCATGGCAGTGATGCCATCATGGCAGTGATGCCATCATGGCAGTGATGCCATCATGGCAGTGATGCCATCATGGCAGTGATGCCATCATGGCAGTGATGCCATCATGGCAGTGATGCCATCATGGCAGTGATGCCATCATGGCAGTGATGCCATCATGGCAGTGATGCCATCATGGCAGTGATGCCATCATGGCAGTGATGCCATCATGGCAGTGATGCCATCATGGCAGTGATGCCACCATGACTGTACAGGTGCACCATGGTTAACGTCATATAGATCATTTCTGGTTTTGGTTTCTCTCTGATAACGTGAGAAAGCCACCTCCTGATCAGCTTCAAACGTTCCATACTGGTATATCCTGCTTACAATAAGGTCCGGATTGTTATTGGAGTGTGTAGATATCAAATTTCTGATTTTGTTATTGAAATGGTGTATTTTCCCATGAATTATGTTGTCAATACCTTATCTAAAAGGTTTCAGTCGTTAATGGCTAATGCATTTTAAGAAAAGGATGATATTCTCTAAGTTTAGATTGTGTAGGTGTAAATTTGCTAGTATATTAACAATATTAAAAACTTAGAATAGTTTAATTCCGTGCAGTTATTGGAGAATACCTCTTCTGCTCGGCTTCAAATTTTTAACACTGGTGTGTTTTGGTATTGGCATGCTTAAGTTTCAATTTTCTAATTTTATTTTTGAAAGACTGTGATATTGATTTCTATTCAATAACTGAAGAATTCCTTTTCTGATCGGCTTCAAGCCTTTAGTGCTGGTGTATCTTACATAGAGGAAGTTTTGTGTTTGAATTCGCGCAGCGCCTAGGTCTAAAGACTTTGAATTAGGAACCCCACAGGGAGGTGTGCTCAGTCCCAACCTATTCAATATTCTAATTACTACTTTACTTAATTATGTGCCTAGCTAGCCTCATCATTATATGATTAGTTTTGCTGATGATATAATGATTCACACCACCGGATTCTCCAACACCCAAAACATCCTTAACCATGTACTAGCCTCGTGTCAGGACCTGGGGTTGATAATCTCTACTGATAAAACAAAGATACTCAATATGCGTCCTCGACAGAGAGGCACAGTTCGTCATATCCAGTTACATGATGGTCTCTTCTAGAATATGTAACCAGATACAGGTATCTAGGCTTTGAGGTCCCACTACTTGGACCTGTTGTAACGATATTGTCGCCAATACAAAGAAAGGCTGAGAGCACCTATAGTTGTAGCAGGTATTCTTCCCAGGTATGGTGCTGATGTTAAAATTGCGAAAATTTATGTATCTTGCTTATATTAGATCATTGGTTGATTATGCTGCGCCACTACTTGCTCTTGTGTCTGACTGGAAGCTTGGAGGGCTGGAAAAACTGCAGAACGAAGCAATGAGGATCGTCTTAGGATGCCCTCGTACTGCCAAAATTTTAAATATGCGGAAAAAACTTGATATTCCAAGCATCAGAGATCGTGTTACTGAAAGAAATATCCTCATTGGGATCAACATGCTCAGGCAAGCCCATTCAAACCGCTGCACAGAAGCCCTCCAAACTTTCCTCAGCACTGGTGAACATCCCTCCAGATGGATCGAAAATACTGGAACCGACCTCCGCATGATTCAGATACATGATCTATGTCAAGTAAGGCAACAGCGGCACTTCTCCGCTCCATGGAATATTACCCCATTCCAAACTACCATCCCTCCATTTCCCCCCAAAATACTTCTTAAATCACAACCAAAGCTTCGTCTTGAAGCCAAACATGATGCCTTAAGCTGTACTGATAACTTAGTACCAAGATAAGGTACTATGTTCCACAACCAGCTCTCCTTTCCCTTTATCACTCACTCATTTACCCCTACCTCACCTATGGAATCTGTGCATGGGGCTCAACAACAATAAATCACCTCAAACCATTAATAACACAACAAAAGGCTGCAGTTCGAATGATAACAAATTCCCACTCCAGGCAACATACTCCACCAATATTCAAAAGTCTAAACTTACTCACCATACAAGACATCCATACTTTTTACAGTGCCTATTACATACATAAAACACTAAACTCAAATATTAACCCGCAACTCAAAATTCTCCTAACCAACCTTAACAGGACACATGAACATAACACAAGCCACAGATCACTCTTCCATGTTCCCCGCCTCCACCTCACACGTTGCAAATACACAATGCTCATCAAAGTCCCAAAATTTTGGAATTTATTACTTATGATTATCAAAGAAACCCGGTCTGTATATCAATTCAAAACTCTGCTAAAAAACTACCTACTCGCCCAAAACTAAATACCCATATATACCATATAAACTGTTATTGCAAAACAAATTATTGATTTATTTTGTTTAATCTATTTAATATTTTTTTTATGTAGACATATAAAACTGTAAATGATTCAAAATTATAAAATTATTGTCTACTATAATTCTTACCATTTAGCCTCAAAACCCCTTACTTAATTGCTCAAAGAAAAATAGTTTATCAAATATAATCTAGTACAAATGTTGAAACATACCTCATGTATCCTTATTTACCCTTATGCTCCTTGTAACTCATCTAATGACCATATAATTTGTTATTGCAACACAAATTATTGGTTTAATTTGTTTAATCTGATTTAATAAATTTTATAATGAAGACAAAAGTACAAAACTATGTTTCAAAAATGTCATGTCTAAACTATCTTCAAATTTCATAGCTTAAATACTCAACTATACTCATATTGTAAACTATTTACAAAAAATCTTACCATTTAGTTTTAAGTTTTAAGTCTGCCCAAAATGCCCTGCATATTAGGGCTTTTGACATGTACACCTCATGTAATCTCATAACCCATTGCAATTCTTTGTATTATGTCCAAATAAACTATTACTATTACTATTACAGCACACTCTCTCACAAATTATTTACGTTGATGGTTCTGTTCACCAATCCACTGGTGCAGCTGGTAGTGCTGCTGTTGTCATGCAGAGTGATGGCTCTCTTAAAGAAATTGGAGCACGCATCAATAACTGGCCTCTACCTTCAAACAGAACTGTTTGCCATACTCCTTGCACTCAAATGCGTCCATGTATCTAAGGGTGACACTTTAATTGTAACTGACTCTCTATTATCCATAAATGCTCTAAGCTCATTAAGTATAAATTGTGGCATGCTTGTGTCAGAAGCCAGACACAGGTATGGTAGGATTGTGGATAGTAGAGTCAAAGTGCACATGCTGTGGATTCCATCTCACATTGGTCTTCAGATGCATGATAGAACTGATGAACTGGCTAAGTTGTATGATTTCAAAGAGGGGGTAGATTACAATCTTGGCTTGTCAGTTAGCAGTTTGAGAACAATAATACGAAAAGAACTTCACCTGAATTTTATTGACTTAAGACTCAGGGAGATTGACACCAGTCAGTCCATCTATCATCATTCTATCATGCAGGAGGAGCCACATGTCTATGGTGCATCCAACAAAATAAGCAGACTCTTGGATGTCACAACCCCACGGCTCCGGCTGGGTTACAAGTATCTTTGGCAGGTTAAATCACCACCACCAGATGTAGACCAAACAAAATGTAAACTTTGCCAGACGGACTATTGTCACACCCTGCGTCATTATGTACTGGAATGCGATAAAATTACTGAATTCAGAGACAACTCGCTCAGAAATGTTCAAGAAATGTCAAAGTATTTTATCCACAGCGGTATATTACAAACCATTCTAGAAAAATACCCTGACTTTGCTCACTGTAAATAAAGCATTACCATGTGTGTGTGTGTTTGCGTGCGTTTGTGTGCGTGTGTGTGTGCACCCATTCGTGTGTGTACTCACCTAATTGTGTGTGTATGCTCGTGTGTGTGTGTGTGCTCACCTCTTTGTGGTTGCAGGGATCGATTCATAGCTCCTGGCCTCGCCTCTTCACTGATCACTACTAGGTCCTCTCTCTCCCTGCTCCATGAGCTTTATCAAACCTCGTCTTAAAGCTATGTATGGTTCTTCCCTCCACTACTTCACTTGCCAGACTATTCCACTTCCTGAAAACTCTATGACTAAAGAAATGCTTCCTAACATCCCTTTGACACATTTGAGTCTTCAACTTCTCATCTCTGGAACATCCTGTCTCTGTCCACCTTATCAATTCCTCACAGTATTTTGCATGTTGTTATCATGTCTCCCCTAACCCTCTTGTCTTCCAGTGTCGTCAGGTCGATTTCCCTTAACCTTTCTTCGTGGAACATTCCCCTTAGCTCTGGAACTAGTCTTGTTGCAAACCTTTGCACTTTCTCTAATTTCTTGACGTGCTTGACCAGGTGTGGGTTCAAAACTGGTGTTGCATACTCCAGTATGGGCCTGACGTACATGGTGTACAGAGTCTTGAACGATTCCTTACTGAGGTATCGGTACGCTATTCTCAGGTTTGCCAGGCGCCCATATGCTGCAGCAGTTATCTGATTGATGTGCTCCTCAGGAGATGTGCTCGGTATTATACTCACCTCAAGATCCTTTTCCTTGAGTGAGGTTTGTAGTCTTTAACCACCTAGCCTATACTCTGTCTGTGGTCTTCTTTGCTTTTCCCAATCTTCATTATTTTGACATTTGGCAGGGTTAAATTCGAGGAGCCAGTTTCTGGACCAGTCTTCCAGTCTGTCCAAGTCTCTTTGTAATCCTGTTTGATCTTCATCCGATTTAATTCTCCTCATTAACTCCAAACAGGGACACTTCTGAGTCTATCCCTTCAGTCATGTCATTCACATATACCAAAAATAGTACTAGTCCTAGGACTGACCCCTGTGGAACCTCGCTCGTCACAGGCACCCACTCTGACACCTTCTCACGTACCATGACTCGTTGTTGTCAGGTATTCTCTGATCCATTGCAGTGCCCTTCCTGTTATGTGTGCCCGATCCTCTAGCTTTTGCACTAATCTCTTGTGAGGAACTGTCGAAGGCCTTGCAGTCGAAGAAAATGCAATCTACCCACCCCTTTTTATCGTGTCTTACTTCCGTTACCTTGTCATAAAACTCCAGTAGGTTTGTGACACAGTATTTTCCTTCCCTGAATTCGTGCTTGTTGTCGTTTGTAAGCTTGTTCCATTCTAGGTGCTTCATCACTCTCCTCCTGATAATCTTTTCTATTACTTTGCATACTATACACATCAGTGTCACTGGTCTGTAGTTTAGTGCCTCATGTCTGTCTCCTTTCTTAAAAATGGGGACTACATTTGCCATCTTCCATACCTCAGGTAGTTGCCCAGTTTCAAGGGATGTGTTGAAAATTGTGGTTATTGGCACACACAGCATGTCTGCTCCCTCTCTAAGGACCCACGGAGAAATATTGTCCAGTCCCACTGCCTTTGAGGTATCAAGTTCACTTAGCAGCTTCTTCACCTCTTCCTCGATTGTGTGTATTTCATCCAGCACTTGTTGGCATATCCCGTGTTAGTGTTCCCCCCTAGTCTAACTTCCCAGAGTCCTTTCTGTCTCCTCTGTAAATACTTCCTTAAATTTCATGTTGAGCTCCTCACATACTTCTTGATCATTTCTTGTGAACTCCCCACTTTCTTTCCTCAGCCTGATTACTTGGTCCTTGACTGTTATCTTCCTCCTGATGTGGCCATACAACAGCTTCGGGTCAGACTTAACTTTCGATGCTATGTCGTTTTCGTACTGTCGCTGGGCCTCCCTCCTTATCTGTGCATACTCTTTTCTGGCTCTCTGACTAATCTCTTTATTTTTCTGGGTCCTTTGTCTTCTGTACTTTTTCCATTCTCCAGTGCACTTAGTTTTTGCCTCTCTACACCTTTATGTAAACCAAGGGCTCGTTCTGGTCTACCCATTATTTCAGTTTCCCTTTGGAACAAACCTTTCATCTGCCGCCTTGCATTTTATTGTCATGTAGTCCATTCGTTTATTGATTTTCCTACCAGCTCTCTTTCCCACTGAACCTCCTGCAGGAAGCTCCTCATGCCTGTGTAGTCCCCCCTTTTGTAGTTTGGCTTTTCCCATCCTACTCCTGTTACCCTCTACACTTGTAACTCTACTATATATTCAAAGCTCAGAACCACGTGATCACTAGCTCCGAGGGGCCTTTCACACATGATGTCCTCGATGTCCGAGCTACTCAGGGTGAATACGAGGTCCAATCTTGCTGGTTCATCCTCACCTCTCTTTCTTTGGTAGTGTCCCTGACGTGTGTGTATGCGCTCGTGTACTCACCTAATTGTGGTTGCAGGGGCCGAGACTTAGCTCCTGGCCATGCCTCTTCACTGTGTGTGTGTTTGTGCGCTCGTGTGTGTACTCACCTAGTTGTTGTGGTTGCAGGGGTCGAGACATAGTTCCTGGCCCCGCCTCTACACTGGCCGCTACTGGGTCACTCTCCCTGCGCCATGAGCTTTATCATACCTCTTCTTAAAGCTATGTATGGAACCTGCCTCCACTACATCGCTTCCCAAGCTATTCCACTTCCCGACCACTCTGTGACTGAAGAAATACTTCCTAACATCCCTGTGATTCATCTGAGTCTTCAACTTCCAACTGTGTCCCCTTGTTGCTGTGTTCCATCTCTGGAACATTCTGTCTCTGTCAACCTTGTCAATTCCTCTCAGTATTTTATATGTCGTTATCATGTCCCCCCTATCTCTCCTGTCCTCCAGTGTCGTCAGGTCGATTTCCCTTAACCTCTCCTCGTAGGACATACCCCTTAGCTCCGGGACTAGTCTTGTTGCAAACCTTTGCACTTTCTCTAGCTTCTTTACGTGCTTGGCTAGATGTGGGTTCCAAACTGGTGCTGCATACTCCAGTATGGGCCTAACGTACACAGTGTACAAGGTCCTGAACGATTCTTTATTAAGATGTCGGAATGCTGTTCTTAGGTTTGCTAGGCGCCCGTATGCTGCAGCAGTTATTTGGTTGATGTGCGCCTCAGGAGATGTGCCTGGTGTTATACTCACCCCAAGATCTTTTTCTTGATTGAGGTTTGTAGTCTCTGGCCCCCTAGACTGTACTCTGTCTGCGGTCTTCTTTGCCCTTCCCCAATCTTCATGACTTTGCACTTGGTGGGGTTGAACTCCAGGAGCCAATTGCTGGACCAGGCTTGCAGCCTGTCCAGATCCCTTTGTAGTTCTGCCTGGTCCTCGTCCGATTGAATTCTTCTCATCAACTTCACATCATCTGCAAACAGGGACACTTCGGAGTCTATTCCTTCCGTCATGTCGTTCACAAATACCAGAAACAGCACCGGTCCTAGGACTGACCCCTGTGGAACCCCACTCGTCACCGGCGCCCACTCTGACACCTTGCCACGGACCATGACTCGCTGCTGTCTTCCTGACAGGTATTTCCTGATCCATTGTAGTGCCTTCCCTGTTATCCCTGCCTGGTCCTCCAGCTTCTGCACTAATCTCTTGTGTGGGACTGTGTCAAACGCCTTCTTACAGTCCAAGAATATGCAATCTACCCACCCCTCTCTCTCTTGTCTTACTGCTGTCACCCTGTCATAGAACTCCAGTAGGTTTGTGACACAGGATTTCCCGTCCCTGAAACCGTGTTGGCCGTCGTTGATAAGCTCATTCCTTTCTAGGTGCTCCACCACTCTTCTGATAATCTTCTCCATGACGTTGCATACTATACATGTCAGTGACACTGGTCTGTAGCTTAGTGCTACATTTCTGTCTCCCTTTTTAAAAATTGGAACTACATTTGCTGTCGTGTGCGCTTGTGTGTGTGTACTCACCTAGTTGTACTCACCTAGTTGTGGTTGCAGGGGTCAAGTCATAGCTCCTGGTCCCGCCTCTTCATTGGCCTCTACTGGGTCACTCTCCCTGCACCATGAGCTTTATTATAAATCTGTGTGTGTGCTCGTATTTGTGTGTGTGCTCGTGTGTGCGTGTGACCCAGTTAATATATGCATTAATAACTCATTACAGTTGTTACCGGTTGTGGACGTGTGAATTGCTCATTACTTTGTAATTTGTCCATGATTGTGACCATGTATAGACGTGTAGATGATTCATTACCTTTGTAACTTGTTCATCTATCAAAACTTTGGAGCCCAGTCTCTGGACCCATTATGTACCTCTGTAATCCTTTTGACTACCGCCCACAGGATGGGTATGGGGTGCATAATAAAGATATTAAACTAAATATGTTTTGTTCATTTCTTCTATGACCTGCTGGGGGTCCTTCCAAGACATCAGGTGGGGAGGTTAATCTCTTTGTATCACGCAGGCGTTGTCATGTTGTGAGTCCTACAGGTACGCTGGTCTCCTTTCAATCTGATCTGGTGACTACAAGAGATTTATCCCACGGCGCAGATGCCTGAAAGATTCGCTAATCCAAACACAAAATATAATGGAACAGAATCGTGGAGCTTTCAGTTCAACCAAACCTGTAGCACAACTCATCTTCCACAAACAGGTCATGGGAATGACCGGTAGGCCTCCTGCAGTTCTTACATTTTTCAATGACTTACCTGACTACGCTTCTATAAGGTTGCTTATAGATTCTTGTGTGTGGACGGAAGAAGCCTGTCTACAGGCTTTCGCCCCATTTGTCTAGTTCTTGGGCTGTAGGATAAATAAACTTTATTTCTGAAAAATATGCTTTACACTAGATTCAGAAAAGGTGACATTATTGACATACTTTACAAAAATCCTTGGTTATGCAGATCATAACTGCTATTGGAGCTTTTGCAAGCAATTTGTTGGAAGTCTTAGTAAAACAATTTGTAATAACGTTTGTTGAGGTTATTACAGATGCTGGTTAAGTACAAATGCAACTACTGATCTAAATTTTAGTATTACTGAAAGCCCATAGAATTCATAGCATCTCGGGCAAAACTTAGCCTATACTATATATTTTTTTTAACACATCTGCCGTTTCCCACCAAGGCAGGGTGGCCTGAAAAAGTAAAACTTTCATCATCATTCACTCCATCACTGTCTTGCCAGAGGCGTGCTTACACTACAGTTATAAAACTGCAACATTAACACCCCTTCTTCAGAGTGCCGGCACTGTACTTCCCACCTCCGGCCTGCCGGTTTCCCTGAATCCCTTCATAAATGTTACCTTGCCTACACTCCAAGAGCACGTCAAGTATTAAAAACCATTTGTCTCCATTTACTCCTATCTAACACGCTCACGCACGCTTGCTGGAAGTCCAAGCCCCTCGAACACAAAACCTCCTTTACCCCCTCCCTCCAACCTTTCCTAGGCCGACCCCTACCCCGCCTTCCCTCCACTACAAATTTATACACTCTCGAAGTCATTCTACTCTGTTCCATTCTCTCTACATGTCCAAACTACCTCAACAACCCCTCCTCAGCTCTCTGGATAATAGTCTTGTTAATCCCGCACCTCATTCGAATTTCCACACTACGAATTCGCTGCATTATATTCACACCACACATTGATCTCAGATATGACATCTCCATTGCCTCCAACCTTCTCCTTGTTGCAACATTCACCACTCATGCTTCACACCAATATAAGAGTGTTGGTATAACTATACTCTCATACATTCCTCTCTTTGCTTCCACGGACAAAGTTCTTTGTCTCCACAGACTCCTAAGTGCACCACTCACCCTTTTCACCCTCATCAATTCTATGATTCACCTCATCCTTCATAAACCCATCTGCTGACACGTCCACTCCTAAATATACTATACTTATCAGTAAATTAAAAATAAAAATCACAGTAAGAAGCCATAACTGTCAAGTTTAGTATGGTTAATGATACTAGTTACTTTAACTGCAATACAAAATATGAGATAGTAAATGCCTATATAATAATATATGAGGGTTGAAGAAAAGCTGGAAAAAGTAAGTTTATTCAGGTATACACAAATATAGTTACTTAGATTATCATACATAGCAGCATATGTGTAGAGAACTTAAGATAACCCAAAAAAGTCAAAGTGACTTACTTCCATTGGAGTCAGGATCACGTCATGGCGAAGAGGTGCTTTTTAACAGTAGCTTTCAAGTGGCTGGCCGATAGGGAACCTTTGGAATCTTTAGGCAGAAAGTTCCAGATTTTAGAGCCTTTGAGGTTTTATTTATGTTGAGTCGGACACGGGGATATCAAAGATTTTTTGTCTTGTAAATGCCTATGAGTTCTGTTGCAGCTCCTCTACTTCTTGTGAGTTTGGAGGTTGAACTATTATGCCTTTTGCGCGGGGTTGAAGTACAGGAGGCCGGTGTTAGAGGATGTGGAGGATCCGGTTCTTGGCTCATGCAGCTGCCGAAATATATCTTGTTTATTTCAAGAATCCCATGTTCTTGTTCACGTAATTAAGTTGGAATGTGTGTACTCACCTATTTGTGGTTGCAGGGGTCGATTCATATATCCTGGTCCCGCCTCTTCACTCATTGCTACTAGATCCTCTCTCTCCCTGCTCCATGAGCTTAATTAAACCTCGTCTTAAAACTATGTATGGTTCCTGCCTCCACTACGTCACTTTCTGGACTATTCCACTTCCTGACAACTCTATGACTGAAGAAATATTTCCTAACATCCCTCTGACTTATCTGAGTCTTCAACTTCCAATTGTGACCCCTTGTTTCTGTGTCCCATTTCTGGAACATCCTGTCTCTGTCCACCTTATTAATTCCTCGCAGTATTTTGTATGTCATCATGTCTCCCTTGACCCTCCTGTCCTCCAGTGGTGTGTGTGTACTCACCTAATTGTGGTTGCAGTGGTCGAGACTCAGCTTTTGGTCCCACTGGCGTGCGTGCGTGTGTGTGCGCGTGTGCGTGTGTGACTGCATGTGCCTATATTCGTGATAGAAGGTGCGTTTGAGTGTGTTTGTAAGGTTCACTTGATGGAAGGTGCGTGTACGTGTGTATACATACATCTTGGGAGGTACGTAGACTTGCAATTTTTTTACACGTTTGTTATTGGAATGTGCGTGTGTGTGTTTGTTGGAGGTTCGTGTACGCATTTTAATGACGTTCAGAGTTTTAAAAATTATGTTCATGCCGAAATATAAGTTTTAGTTAAGTTCACCTTCATTATGGAGTTTACGCCCACGCATCTTCATTACTAAACCGCGATAGTGTCATTTTCACTGATTTATTTTTTTTCTTGTACGCATGCAAAGGTAGTGAGTGACTCGTGGCTCGTTTGGTAATCGTCTCCGCTCGTATTGTAAGGGACCGGGGTTCGACCCCTAGCACGAGTGGAAACGTTAGGCATGTTTTCTTACATCTGCTACTCCTGTTCACCAGCAGCAGTAAGTACCAACCATACTGGGTATTAGATATGAGTCGCATCCTGGGGAGAGGCTTAATTAATTAAAGGACTCCAATGGAAATAAGACAGACAATCCTCGATTAAAGTCTGACTTTATTGGGTTATCCTCTGTTACTAACCCGCCCGATTAATAATTCGAATCAAATCTTAATCTAATTTAATCTTCCAACTTGATCTGCTATAATACAACTCCAAGAGTGATAACAGTAGTACAGATTTGAATTTTTTTTCTTGTTTTTTTTTTTCATACCTCGTTGCCAGACGTATCGCAGCGGTATTTTTTTATTTGTTTTTGTGTACTTAAAAATATGTTTTTGTAGGTAAGAAAACGAACGCAGTAAAGTGAGAATATGTTGCATACTAGTTCAAGGGTACCCTTGTGCGGCCTCCTAACCTGTAATATCTAGTCTTGTATTAGTAGTGTAACACATTCTCTGCCATGTCTGATTGTCTACACCTGAACTGCTTACTAATTGTACTCCTTTTGTCAGTTTTCAGCGTACTACATCATACGGCAGCGTATGACGGTTTACAGTGAAATACTAAAGCATACGGAAACAAACGACAGTGTATGATAGCAAGAATGAGTTCATGGTAAGGTACGACAGCGTGAAGTAACTTAGGGCCGCGAACCATAACTTGGGCAATATACAGTAACGTCAGTGCATCAGTTTTGCTAAAAGGCTGCAGATGGACTAAGCATATCATGTCTAAGCTGGGGGACCGATTACCCCAAACTTCTACCGTTTTTCTCAGTATTAGAATACTAAAGCAACTGGTCAGCTAAACCTTTCCGCAACAGATAGCTAAGTATTGCACAAATGTCTCCTTCACCTCCATCACGTGACCTCACAAGTTGTGGAAAATCAGGGAACTTGACTGATTTCCTGAACCGTTAGACTCCGTAAGTAGGGAAAGCGGAGAGGGGAAGAGTAGAGGACGAACAGTGGACTCACCTATGCCTACGTCCATCCTGTGTTGCCACATCTCCTTATGCACTCTTAATTTGTAAGACTAATTTAGTAATGAAGCCTCTCTAGGCTAATATACTGCTTCTTACATGTATTTAAGCTAAGCTAGAGTTAGACATAGAGTAGTTTAATTTAGTATCCACAATTACTTTCACAGCCTAAACAAATCGACACCAGTGGCACTTGTACCAACCACCAAGGAGTGCCCACTGCCTACCCACGAGTAAAGAGGCGAGTGTACGGACTCCGCCTAATTTAGCCGAAATAGCATTTACCTAGTTACAGTGCTACTTACCCTATACTAGGCCAGTACAGTGAAGTAGACTGACATTCGTTAAAATGTAACAACACGAATTAGACCCCTTCACGCATTCAACGCCCAGCCCTGGTTGTGTGCGGGTGCTCGTCGTGACCTCTGGTGGCCGCATAGTGAAATTTTATTTTCACTGTCATGGCGGAGGGCTACAGGAGGAGGGTTAATACTGTTGGAATTGAGATTCTACAGGGAGCAGTGTACCCGTCCAGTCCAACGCGGATATTGTTCTACCTGCGATTCTGCGTGATGTGCTGGGAGTGGACCATTCCGAATTGTACGGGATATCCCTTAACGGAGCGAGGAGGCTGTTTGTGAAGTTTGCGTGTTCGGCGGCGTATCATAGGATCGTGGATACGTTTCAGGACAAGAGGCTGGTGGTGTTATCAGGCCTTGAGGTATGTGTCCATGATGTCTCAGCCACCTACAAGTGGGTGAAGCTGAAGAATGTGCCTTTTGAGGTGGGAGAATGTGACATTACTGAAGCCATGCAGAAATATGGCATTGTTAATGCAGTAACTGTTGGCAGGTGGGCGAATGGGCCCTATGCTGGGATGTTGGAGGGGACGTATTCCGTCAAGATGACGTTACGTCAGGATATCCCTTCTTATATAATAATGACTGGTTTTCGCACGCAGGTGTATGTTACATATGTTGGGCAGGTTCGAACCTGTCGGTTATGCGGACAGCAGGGACACCTGGCAGCAGACTGTAATCAAAGGAAGACGGAAGTGAGGCGAGGTGTGGATGAGGACGTGAGACCCAAGGAGGCTTCAACAATTCTGATAGACGACCGACGTGTGGACGACGGGCAGGAGGGCATGGTGCGTCAGTCGTGGAGCGAGGAGGTGGAGCAGGTGGAAGGGCAGATGGCAGATGGGAGGCGAGGGTAATGTGTCGTCTGTGGCATCAGAGGAACATAGTACGGCGTCTGTTGCTGATCATCAGGGGATGCATGGGGAGGAGGCAGAGATTTTGAAGGACCTACGAGAGTTCATACAGGGAGATAATTTGTCGATGGAAGAAGTTTCTGTTTTGGGGCGAGGTGATTTCAAGAATGATCAAAATGAGGCTGTTGTTGAGAATGATATGCGTAGGGAAGTGAATAACGTTCAGGTATCTGTGGTAGTAGCAGAGGTTCATAGGGAAGAGGAAATGGAGTTAGTTGAGGAGAAAGGGGAGTCCAGGAAAAGGCCGGGGGAGGAGTCTGAGGATGACTTGTTGACAGCTGCACAAAGGCCTGGGAAAAAAGTGTGGGCAGATGTGGTGCAGGGGAAAGGAGGTAGGTCAAAGGGTACTGGGGGTGCTAGGGAAGTAAAGGAGGATGGGAGGGGTAGAAGGGGAAGGATGGGGAAGGACATATGATAATGGAAAAGAGAGTACTGAAGCCAAAGGGCAAACCCCAGTCTTACGTTTCAGGTGTGTAACATTTAATGTGAATGGCCTCAGGAATGAGGTGAAACGTAAATGGGTGGAGGTAACTTTGCGGATGTGGAAAGTTGATGTTTTCTTTTGTCAAGAGCATAATTATAGGAAGGGTAATGAGCAAGCAATAAAGGGTATAGGATTTTGCTGTGATGCACGGGCATTTAAAGGGGGGGTGTTGGTAGGAGTCAGTGAGTTAAGTCCATTCACTTTAGAGTCTTGGGAGGATGTGGGCGGTAGAATAGTTAGAGTAAACGGGGATTGGGGTGGAGTACAGGTGAGTTTCCTGGGAGTATATATGCCAGCTATTAGCAATAGGAGACTAAAGGATGATTTTGTAAACAATGAGTTGGCGTATGCTGTCCGAGGTTTGCCTCAAGTGTCTATAATTGCTGGAGATTGGAATTGTGTGATTCGGATTAGAGACGTCGAGCCATGGGGTGGGGGTGTGTGTTGGGGTTGTTGAGGGGTGTGTTGGGGCAGTGGGAGTGGTAGACGTGGTGGGGGGATGGGGAGAAATGGTGGAATATACCTTTGTGAGAAAGGATTATGCAGCACGACTGGACAGAATATATGTGACAAGGGCGGTGGATGTTCAGAGGGTGGAATGTGTCGATGTGGGTTTTTCGGATCATAAGGGAGTGTTGTTTGAAAGGGGGGTGGGACGAGGCAGTGAGTGTGTATAAGAGTTATTGGAAATTGAATACGAGATTATTGAAGAGGGAAGGGAGGCTGAGATGTTCGAAGAGTGGTGGGAGGGTGTGGAAGGGGGGTGGGGTGTCAAATGGATTGTCAGATGGTGGATGGAGAGGGGGAAAGAGGAAATTAGGAAGTTTTATGGGTGGGTTGGTAGGGAAGATAGCAGGAGTAGGTTTGGGTATCAGAAATATTTGGAGGGGTTGTTACGTGATTGTCAGGCGGGGATTGGGGGAGGAGAACGGCAGAGGTAGTGGAATTGAGGGGTATGTTACGGGATTTACAAGAGGAACGGTTTCATGCTTTAAGGGTTAGGAGTGGTATGGAGGAGGTTTTATGGGGAAATAAGGCTTCAAAGGTGGTTTTAAGGACTTTGAGAAACGTAGGGGGATGTTAATTTCGTCTTTGAAAGTGGAGGGGGTGGATGGGTATCAGGAGGGAGGGTTTTAAGAACGACAGAGGGCATGGGGGGTACGAGGAAGGTTGGTTTCGTGTTCAATACAGGAAGGGGAAGGTTAATCAGGTGGACAGAGAAGGGTTATTGCAGGGCATAGGGAGATTCTTGAGTGTGGAGGAGGGAAGAGAGTGCGGGGCAGAGATTTTGGAGGAGGAGGTTTGGGAAGCCGTGCAGGGTTTGAGGTTGGGGAAGTCACCTGGGATCGATGGGTTGCCGGGGATTTGTACGTAACTCATTGGGAGGTTTTAAAAGGGGTTCTCGTGAGGTTGTTTAATGGGTTGAGGGAGGATGGTTTCATGGTGGAATCAATGAGGACTGGGGTAGTAGTATTAGTGGCGAAGGGTGATTCTCCTGAGGGCTTAAGTGATTATAGGGGTCTGGCTTTGTTGACGGCGGATTACAAAATTTTTGCAAAGATTTTGGCAAATAGGATCAAGAGGGGTTTAGGTGGAGTTTTGCATGAGGGTCAATTTGGGGTGCCTGGAAGGAGTATTCGTACAGGGCATCGGCGAATTAAGCAGTTTATTGAGGAAAGTGAGGAGGGGGTGTTAGGATTGGATTGGCAGAGAGCATATGACAGGGTTGATCATATTATGCAATATTGGAGAGGCAGGGTTTTGGGGAAGGGTGGTAAGGTGGGTCGAAACATTGTATGCAGGTGCTTTATTACGAGTGCAGATTAATGGGAAGGTGGGAAGGGCAGTGGAAATGCAGAGGGTCTTGACAGGGTTGTCCTCTGTCGCAGATCCTTTTCACTTTTGCAGGATCCTTTTACAGATTGGTAGAGGGGGGTTGGGGGGTGGGTCTGAGGAGAGGGAGGGGTGGGGTATGGTTGGTTATGTTGATGACACCACGGGTTGGTTAGGAAGGAGTGGAATTAGTAAGTTGAATGATTTGATAGAACGTTTTGGGAGGGAACGGGGATGAGGGTTAATGGGGGAAAAGTCTAATTTATTGGAGGGGAAGTTGGTCTGGGGGAATGTTGGGGTCGGGGGGGTTGGAATTGTGTTGAAATGATTAAGATATGGGTATAGTTTTTAGTGCAGATGGCGGGAGTGGCGCGGGAGGTGAATTCAAGGAGGTGGTGGATGCGGAAATGGAAGGATGAGGGGCTGGGGGGGGGAGAGGTGACACCAACGAATAAATGTGTTGGTGATAGCAAATTATGGTTTAGGGCGGTGGTTATCCTCTTGGAGGTGGATGTGCAACGTTGTTGAGTAATGTTTTAAGGTTCGTAGGGGGGATGGAGACACTGGCTAAGTAGGGAGGTAGGGAAACCAAGACGAGGTGGGGAGGGATAGGGTTGATACCATTGAGGTGTAGATTACGAAGTGTGATTGTGAGGCATGAATTTCTGATGCGAGGGGGGGGGGGGGAAGAAGAGTGGGGTTAGTAATGAAGGAGGTCGCAGGTGGTGGGGGAGGAAGGAATTTTTTTGGATGAGGCAATTTTAAGGGTTAATGGTGATGAAAGAGCTGGGGACGATAGGGTTAGAGGTTGGATAGGTTGGGCTTGGGGAAGGGGGGCAGGGGAGGGGGGGTTTATCCCCTGTATGATTGGAAGGAATATGGAGGGTTTGAAAGCTAAAGTACACCCCCAGGGTGCGAGAGGTGGATATAGGTTTTTGCAGGGGGTTTTGGCTTCGGGAGCTCAATTAAGTCATGGGGTTGGTAGCCGAGGGGGTTTGCAGTAGGTGTGGAGAGCTGGAAACGGCATATTTGCCGTTTATTTTTGTGATGGTTTGCAGGGAGGTGAGAGAATGGTTTGGGGGTGTTACGACAGGGGGGGGAAAGGGAGGTTTCGGTTCTGAGGGCGCTGAGTTTGGATCTGGGGAAGTTTTGGACAGCATAAGGGGGGGTTGTCTTATATGGTATTGGATTATGTTTATATTTCATGGAGTTGTAGGGAAGGGGGAGGGGGGGGACGATTGGGGCTTGGGAGCGGTTTTTTTATAGGCCCAAGTGTAGGAATAGGGAATTATATGGTAGGGCGTGGGATGGGTTTTTCGGCCTCATCGAGAGATGACAGTGCATGGGTTAAGGGGGGGGGAGGGGAATGGGTTAGGTGGTGAAGGGGATGGAAAAGAGTGGGAAAGGGTAGATAGGTAAGGGGGTTAGGGGTTTTTAGGTGGAAGGGTTAGGTGGGGAATGTAGATCAGTGGGGAAGAGGCTGGGGTGTTTGGTCAGACATCTCTGAGATGAGAACCTTCTTGCCAAGGGTTGTTCCGATTTTGGAAAAGATGCATACCATGGATGTATAATTTTATTGATGTTCATCTATTTTGGGCCTTTGTGGCTTATTGAGTAAGTTATTTTATTATTTTGTGTTTTTTTAAATCAGAGATCTTATATAAGAAATTTGTAACTTTTTTGTGTGTGCCCCGTGTGTTGGTTTTTTGTGGCGTGTGTGGTTTTTTGGGGTGTGTGTGTGTGTGTGTGTGTGTGTGGTTCATGTTATGTTTTCTTGTTTGGGATTGTGTCCAAGGGGGGTTTTGATGTGGGGATATAAGGGGTTTTTTATGGGAGTGTACACTTTCTTTGTCTATATTTGTTATAATTATTGTGTATAAATCAGAAGATACTAAAGGTGGCCTTAGATATGGAGCTTGGGGTTGCAAGAATTTTTGGGAAATAGGAAGGATATGTAGTTTCAGGTATATATTGTGTTTAATGGTCCCCTGGTTGGGGAAAGGATTATGTTTTTATATATGATTGTGCGGGTAATATGTATTCATTCCCTTGTGTGGTCATTGTTTCGTGGTTTTATGTTTTGTCTTATGGCATAACCATGCGTGAACGCTCTTGGAGGGGGTGCTGTCCAAAAGGGTGAGATTGTGTTGTTTTTTGGTGTGCCTTGAAGCGTTCACAGAACTTATTGATTTTGGTATATATTCGTCTGTTATAGGGGAAAAAAAAGGAACCATGGAGGGATGTAATATTATATTTGGTACCAAGCATTTGGGTGGGAAGTTGCTTTGTAGTTGTTTTGGTATTAAAATTTTATGTAAAAGGTAACTATGTCATGATGTTTTATACGCAGATTTCAATAAAATAAAAAAAAAACTTACCCCATACTAGGGCCCGTTCAGTGAAGTAGACTGCATTCGTTAAATGTAACAACACGAATTAGACCCCTTCACGGTTGACCACGTAACAAATTGGTAGCTTCCCACGTGGACAGCCAGATGCAGACGTCTCATACAAGTTTTCTCAGGGATTCCCCTTCTGGAGTGATGACCCCCCCACACTCCATGACAGTAAGTACCCATCAACAGTTAGTTTGATATCTTTATTATAAACCCCCTACCCATCCTGTGGGCGGTAGTCAAAAATTACAGAGGAATATTCCGGGAGGACCCCAAAGTTTTGATAGCTATTTCAAAAGGAATGAACTAAAAACAAAGGTAATGAACTCAAATTACAAAGGAATGAAACAAATAAATTTACCGTTTTTTTCGGGGGTTCAACATGAAAAAAAATTTTAAAGCAAAAAACAATTCACTAGTCAAAAGGTCACCTTAATAGTTCGGGGAAAAATTTTTTTTTGGGTCCCCCACACACACATATACATACACACTTACATATACCATACAATACTACTATTCACACATACATACA